>QFFB01022180.1:0-10374 GCA_003316465.1 Ramaria cf. rubripermanens
GAGCATCTCTCCTCGCTGGTCTTCGCACCGGCGGCGTTCGGTCTGCCTCCCAGCCACACCAGGTCCCTCACACCGCTGCTTTAACTGGTTCATTCAGCGTGCCTCGCCTCGCCTCTAATAGCCATCCATCAAACCCATTCCCCGAGGAGGAGGAAGAGGATGAGCTGGCCGACATGACCGCTCACAGCCTTAGCTTCAACGGGCACAATGTCAACAGCAGACAAGTCCCCATGACGGCCGCTGCCGATGGCTCCGTCAGCAACTTCCAGCAACAGCAACAACAGCTTATCATGAGACAGCTTGCCGCGCAAAGGGCTTCCATGGGTGGGGGCATGTCATATACCGTCAACGGAGACCAAACCGAGATGCAAGCTCAGATGATGCAGATGGAGATGTTGAAGTATCAGGTTTGCAATCGCATGTTCTGTAGTGAATGGCTTTCTGAGCGTGACCCTAGGCATTCCACCAAGCACAACAAGCACAGCAGTACCAAGCTGAGCTTATCGCTCAGGCTCAGCGTCAGCAGCAGCAGCAGCAGCAGCAGCAGCAGCAGCAGATGATGATGCAGCAGCCTTCCCGTGGTAACCTTCGTAGGCCCAGCATGGAGCCCATGACCGCTGGGCCTACTGTCACGTCGTTTGATCAACGTGGGAACGTGGCCGCCCAGCTTCGTGCCCGGGCGCAACAAGCTGAACACCGCTCAGCCTTGGCTGCAGGGGACGACCATGGTCCAGTGCCTATGACCGCCGCCATCGGTGGTAAATTCGCCTCCCGCATGTTGAATCCCCAGGCCAGCTCGTTCGTCGCGAGCCGTTTCGGCGAACAGGAGGACGATACAGGCATGTTCGTTCCTACCTCGATCTCCGGTCCGATACCCCCCACACCCACTCGGACAACTGTGATCAGTGGTGGCACCTCCCTCGGAACTCCTACTGCGACCACCTTCAACCTCCCCGCTCCTTCTAAGTCAGACGCTGCGGTCTCCTGGCGTAGGGGTAGTGCGATCACTAACAACTCAGTGCTGCGCTCTGCCTCCGCTACGCCACCTCTGAACACCAAGCTCAACCAGAGCTCACCTTCCAACGAGGAGATGTCGCCTACAGCCAAGACACGCCCACAGCCCCTACGTTTTAGCGTAGCAGTGTCGTCTCCGCTTCCAGCTGTCTCAATCGACACCAGCGCTGTCGATGAGGAAGCATCATCTAGTTCCTCAAAGGGTTCTCCGACGTCTACGAGCACTCCGTCCACCCCGCCTTCGGCACACTCGTCTCTCTCTGGCGAGGTAAGAAAACCATACGAGGGGGTTGGAATGGGTAGGCCCGCCGTCGCCACGAACGGCACTATGCGACACACAAGCTTACCTAGCAGGCAGCCTAAAGGCCCGCCTTCGAGTGCGGATGAGCTCGGACCTAGGAATTTTGCGACAAGACTTAGGAGGAAAGCCATTGGAGGACTTGGCGCCCTCGTGACAGCCAGGGAGAGGAGGGATATGGCGATTGAAATTCAGGCGTACTAATGGATGTAGCCCCTTTACCCCTTCTCTTTTCTTCTGTTTAGTTACTATCCCACCTCCACACGGACAGCGGCACAGAGCTCAATCCAGTCCAACGACAACAGGTCATTTTGCTCTATGATTTTTTTATATTCCACGTTTAACCCCGATTTCCATCCGCCTTTCATCGCTGGCGCCAATTTCCATTTAGTCTACTCTTCGCTTGATGGGCGGAGCGGAGCCGACGAAAACCCAAACGCGCAGGGGAGGATCGGAAGCCGGGTTTCTTCCTATTATTCTCCCTCGGAACGTTGCATGCGTAACATCGGAGTAGACTCCTCCAACTCCCGTTTCACACTCGGTCGACGTTAATCCCACATGCGTGCCGGGGCGGTTTGAGTCACATCCATTCATCCTACCTACCCCCTACCCCTCCCCAATTCCCCTCCCATTCACCAGCCAGTTGCTCGACTGTGGAGATTGTAAATGTTTTGAAGAAAAACTGAGAAAACCCACACCCACATTCCTTCATCGATCCAGACCCATTTGCCCCAGATTCTATATTTGCAGCCGCCTCTCGTCGCGACCGAATGTACTTCTCCCCAATGCATCCTGCCTATTGGCTCGTTGTTTTCTTTTTTGTTGTTGCAATTATAAGATGGTTACAGTGCTTTCTTAAATCAATCCTTTCAAGTCCAGACACAATATTATTCATATGGCATGTTGTATAGGACGGCCTCGGCTCTAAGATGGTAATAACAGGTACAATAAATGGGACGCTCAATGTACACACAGCACCTGGGCCTATGGTATCTCAGCCAACAAGTGGAGCAAGACCCCTGCACCCTCATATGTCAGTCGAACCTGCTTGAACGAAAGGCAAAATACGGGCGTCAGTACTCGCTACAATCCACTACAAACCCTGACGTGATTAAGAAGCGTCCCACAAACGAAGTTGAAGGCGGTATAGTAGTAGAGTATATATGTTACCAATAGTTATTAGCTGGTGTGCCTGATATTTTCAATTCAGTTTGCCAACATATATACTCAGTAAATGGTATTGAGACTGACCTTGTTTCTTGAAGTCTAAAGCTCTTAGTACCCAGCAAGAAGGTAAATTAACTCACGAAGTATCAATATACGCTGGGTACGAGTTGGAATCCGAGCCGATGATGTATGAGGATTCTGTATATTGTATGAAAAGTAGTGCCTGAGTAGTGGGGAACTTCCGTTCGTCTTCGCCGGTCATATATTCAACAATTAAGTATGTCCAAATCCCTGTCGAGTTTATGTAAACGACCAAGCAGGTCTAGACGGCGAGGCCATAAGGCACGTGGAAGTCATCAGTGCCGCAGAAGAAATGACAAGTCTGCAAGAGCGAATATTTTGGATGGGAAGTTAATACTGTAAGGCCTTCTTCTGTACGGTAAGATAAAGCTTGTACATGCAACACAAAGTGTGCCAAATTGCTCCAGGTTTCAAGGCGAGTCTTTTATCTACTTGTGATGAACGAGATCACTATGAATTTGACGTCCAGGATGGTGGTTTGTGACTGAAGGGAGCGGTCGTTGATATGTCCGCATCAACATGTCGTGCATCAGTGTATCGGGTTGCTTCAATTACTTAACAGTTACGGTAAGCCTGTGATTTTCACTCGTCCAGAATTAGTCACATTGGTGTTAGAGCTCCGCTTCAAATTTACACCCGACTTTGGCTTTTGCACTAGCACAGCTCGTTTCACGCAAGCTCACGGCAGCCTGCAGTAACGACAATGTACAATGGTATCGGTCTTACTACTCCACGTGGGAGGTGCGTCGAATATGAAAGTTTCTGAAGCGAAAAATTGATTTGACATTCGGTAGTGGGACGAGTGGTTATGTTGTTCGCAACCTCTCCCATTTGAGGCACCATGAAACGCCCGCAGAACGAGCAGCGGCCTTTGATATGGGGCCTCCAAAGCACCGAGAACCTGATGAAGGCATTTTGGAGCACGAACGTAAGAGGAAGGTTGAGGTCAGGTGCTTGGAGTTGCGGGTTGAGTTGGAAGACAAAGGGTACAATTGTTATTGCTCACAACATACGAGATCTCTAATCAATTCTGCACAGAATGGATGAAGAAACAATCGAGACAGAAGTGGATGCGTTACGCAAGCGTCTTTTGGAGAATCTGGAGAATCTGGCGACCCTTGCACCCGCTGCAAAACATCTTAAATTGTCGGACACACATGGTCGAGCGGCAGCAAAAAAGTTTGAGTTGGACAGAATGGCTCGTGCTCTAGGGACGCGATCAGATTACACCGAAGGTGCAGCGTTCGATCGCGAAAAGCAGGAGGAACGAAAACAGCAGCGCGCCATCGAACGGGCTGAGAAAGATAAATTCAGGGAGGAGGAACGCGAAAAGAGAGAGAAGGAGAAAGAAAAATGGGAAGCGGCAAGGAAAGAGAAAGATAGGTTACGCAGGAGACAGGAAGACCAAGCGCGGAAGGCCAGGGAGGAAAGGGGAAGGATGCTACCACCACCTCTGCCCAGCGGTCTAAGGAGGAGAGACGTCAGTCCTCCACGTCGTGGTAGCAAGATTTCACCGCCACGCAGGATGCGTAGTCCCCCGCCACGCAGGTCCCGAAGCCCCCCACCACGCAGGTCCCGAAGCCCCCCACCACGCAGGTCCCGAAGCCCCCCACCACGCATGTCCCGAAGCCCCCCACCACGCAGGTCCCGAAGTCCTCCATCACGTAGAACACGCAGCCCTCCTCTTCGCAGGACGCGCAGCCCACCTCCTCGCAGGACGCGCAGCCCACCTCTTCGTAGGACAGGCAGCCCTCATCGAACACACAGTCCAGCCATTCGTACGACAAGAAGTCCCCCCCCTCACAGGAGGGACACACGGTCGCGCACACCTCCAAGACGTCGACCTCGCTCTCCAGAAAGCCCCCCACGTCGTTATGTCAATAGACGTCACCCTCAGTCGCCCCCTCGACGTATGCCGCCTCGCGAGCGCCGCTCGTTGACGCCACCACCCCCCACGCGTCGGCTGTCATCCCGTTCTCCCTCTCATCGTCATCGATCCCCATCTTCCCGTCATCGCGTCGACGATTCACCACCACACCAACGTGCATTCGATTCGCCGCCCCTTAGACATGCCCCCGACACGCCTCGTGGCAGTGGGTTCGGCGAAAGAATCGTGGACGACAGGTCTCCGCCTGATAGGATGATCGTGGACGACAGATCTCCGGGAGATCTAAGGGCAAGAAACAATGCTAACAGTTCCAAGAAGTCATTATCTCCAAATGGGCGCGGTCGCTCAGCTTCTCGCTCAAGCTCTGGTTCTGCAATGTCGCTTTCAGGCTCAGAAGATTGATCGCATAAGGCGTTTCATTCAAAAGATACATAGTTTTTGTATAGTATGAGACCTATCGTATGCCAAGGAGTCCATTCCAGTTCTAAAGCAGATTTCTTTGACACGCGTTATTTGTCTCAACCAAACACGTTCAGACTTGAGTTGCTTCTTTAACACGAGCTCTCTTCGTAGTTTCCTGCCACCTACGATGCTCATTAGGAGTGTCCCACGTCCTTCGCAGTTGCTATCCTCATCGGGCGCGATCCATGGTCTGCGATGGACGTCTTCACAACATAATGTATGGCATTACTTATGAGTCAACCCTTCGCATATCTCATTCCGGACCATAGAGCCCATCGACAGCCTACTCGAAAGCTACCCATGCACCCCCCCCTGTGACAACCCCTCTGCAAAATCAAATTAACAACCGGACGCAGGCGAATGTTCTACCTGTTTATGCCAGACCAGATGACATCGTGATGAGTCATGGGGAGGGGTCGTATCTGTTTTCTGTTAGTGGTCTAAGATACCTAGATTTTTCGGCTGGGATCGCGGTCAATGCCCTGGGACATGCGGACAAAGAATTTTTAGAGGTACTGTTTCTCCCCGCATTGCGATGTGTAATCAACTTCACATGCCTAATGGTATAGGTGCTCACTACACAAGCTCAAGAAGTTATTCATACGGGCAATGCATATCATAATAAGTGGCGTCATCCCTATGTTACCCGAAGATGCACTTTAATCGAATACTGACAGACATGCAGCAAATCTCGCAGAGAAGCTCATAACGCTCACGCAGAGAGAAGGCGGTCTAGGCTGGACCTCGGGCGCGACCGCTGTGTCACAAAATGAGGACCATGTCATGTCGGGGCAGGGCGCCAAGGTGTTTTTCAGCAACTCGGGAACTGAAGCCAACGAGGGAGCGTTGAAGATCGCACGTATGACTGGTAAACATAGATGGTCCGCAAAAACAGGCCATGCATGGAACGCCCCTGGAGTACTGTGCGACAAATATCGTATCGCATGCTTCGAGAGCGGGTTTCATGGGCGGAGCATGGGTGCGCTCAGTGTGACGACGAATAGCAAATACCAGGCACCGTTTATGCCCCTATTACCTGGCGTAGATGTTGGTCGTTTAAACGACGAGGCTGGACTTCAAACCCTTGTCACAGATGCGACTTGCGCCGTCATCGTAGAGCCTATTCAGGGCGAAGGCGGTGTTAATGTCAGTCAAGTAGAATGGTTACGAAGGCTGAGGCAAAGATGCGACGAGACGGGGGCTGTGTTGATATTCGATGAGATACAGGTGAGTATCAGGGTCTTGTACCAGTCGAGATGCTGAGGCCCCTGCGGAGTGTGGATTATATAGGACAGGATCACTATGGGCTCACGGCCAGTATCCGCCGGACTGTCATCCGGACATGATAACTATGGCGAAGCCGTTGGCTAATGGATATCCAATCGGAGCGGTGCTAATGCGTGACACTGTGGCACAATATATGACAGCAGGTAAACAGCCTACAGGGGAACGCTAATTATTGGGAGACGCTCACACACATCAAAGGAACTCATGGTACAACATTTGGTGGCTCGCCTCTGGCGTGTGCATTAGGCATTCACGTCCTCTCCCGTCTCTCACACCCCAAGTTTACGGAGGAGATGCGTGCGACAGCAGCATACCTACATCAACGTTTGCGGGTGCTCTCGGAGTGGTTCCCCAAAGTTGTGGGTCCTGAGATACGCGGGCGAGGGCTGATACTGGGCATACCGTTCTTGGAGGCTGGCCATCCGAGCCGGCTAGTTCAAATGGCGAGAGAACGGGGCGTCTTGCTTTTAACCGCGGGGACTGACGCTGTGCGCCTTGTTCCAAGCCTAAATGTGACCCGGGCGCAGGTGGACCTAGCTCTAGATGTGATTGAGAGTTGCCTTGGATTGATGCAGGAGTAAATAAGTGCAGTACTGCTTATAGATCGCAACAAGGTTTACCTAATGCGCGCCCTGTGAGAGGCTTTTGCCGCAGCCAATCGGAACGTGACTATTTTCTATCGGCCTTATAATAACGTCGCATCGACGAGGTAATGCAACCTTTTTGAACCCTTTACTCCCTATATTCTACAATGGACAGGCTCTCCTCCCTCGCAAAGTTCAAGAGTGTTTGCCCGTTCCTTGGGCGCACAAAGACTACTACTCTGCGCACCTTGGCAACCTCCACCTCCGCCCGACTCCCGTCAGTCTCTAGGCTTACAGAGACAGCGACGAAATGTCCTGTCATGGGTCCCGCACTCGCTCTTCGCTCCTCTCAGATGGCACAGGGCTCAAGGACCTACGCCAGCCTCGCCAATAGGGCAGACATCGACCAGATTCATCAGCGTGAGGGGGTCTATCCCCTTCCCGCCGGTGGTGTGTGCCCTCATGCAAAAGCCGGAGCAGAGGCTGCTCGCAAGGCGGAGGAGTTAGCTAAGATGGTCAACAGGCGTGCTAAGACCTCCTCCATTGCTCCCGCGTGTCCTTTCTCCGATAAAACCAATGCTGCTAACACGCAGTCCGGCTTTGACTACGAGATGTTTTATAACGTGGAACTTGAGAAAAAGCACAGGGACAATAGCTATCGCTATTTCAACAACATCAATCGTCTCGCAGCGAAGTTCCCTGTCGCTCATACAGGTAGTGCCAAAGAGGAGGTCGATGTCTGGTGTTCTAACGACTACCTCGGCATGAGCAAGAATCCTGTTGTTCTAGAGACCATGCAGTGCGTACGATGTTTGTTATTATGTTATCGTTGGCTAATGTTGTATCCAGCCGTACGCTCAACAAGTATGGAGCAGGTGCTGGCGGCACACGCAATATTGCTGGCAACGGAGCAGCCCATCTGGCACTTGAGGATGAGTTGGCCTCTCTTCATCGCAAGCCGTCAGCACTGGTGTTCTCTTCCTGCTACGTTGCGAACGATGCCACGCTGTCCACCCTGGGATCTAAGCTTCCTGGATGCGTTATTTTCTCGGACAATATGAATCATGCCTCCATGATTCAGGGCATTCGGAACTCCCGTGCCTCCAAGGTCATCTTCAACCACAACGATATGTGCGATCTTGAAGAGAAGCTTAAACGTTATCCCAAGGATACACCGAAGATCATTGCATTCGAGAGCGTTTATTCAATGTGTGGCAGCATCGGTCCCATTGCCGAGATCTGCGACCTGGCAGAGGAATATGGTGCCATCACTTTCCTCGACGAGGTAAGCATCATTATGTTGCGCCGTGTGTACCTAATTTATCTGTGCCTTAGGTTCACGCTGTGGGTATGTATGGTCCACGTGGCGCTGGTGTCGCTGAGCACCTCGATTTCGAGGCTCACCTTCGTGCGGGACAAAGCGGCGAGCCCCTGAAGGGCACCGTTATGGATCGTGTTGACATTATTACGGGCACTCTCGGCAAGGCATATGGTGTTGTAGGCGGCTATATCGCAGGCTCCACGAACTTGGTTGACACAGTCCGCTCTTACGCTCCGGGCTTCATCTTCACGACTTCTCTTCCCCCTGCCATCGCTGCTGGTGCCCAGGCTAGCATCGCGTATCAGAAATTGTACATGGGCGACCGAAGATTGCAGCAAATCAACACCCGTGACCTCAAGCGTCGCTTTGAAGCAATGGATATTCCTATTGTCCCCGGTCCCTCGCACATCGTACCTGTTCTTGTTGGCGACGCTGCACTCGCAAAGGCGGCATCTGACTCCCTTCTTACAGACCATGGAATCTACGTTCAAAGTATCAATTATCCGACCGTTGCTGTTGGGGAAGAACGCCTCCGCATCACGCCCACTCCTGGCCACACCGCCGAACAGCTTGCTCATCTTCTTCGCGCTACCGATGAGGTATTTAATCGGCTTGGGATTCGCCGTAAAAGCGAGTGGGAGAAGCTCGGTGGCCGCGCCGGCGTGGGGAAGGAGAACCAGGAAGTTAGCCCCGTTTGGACGGATGAACATCTTGGCCTCAAGGACGGCAGTGTACCCAAACCACTTGCCAACGGGAGTAAGGGCGTCGTTGACCTTAAGGCCATGAGACAAGCACAGAAACAGATTGACGAGCTCCTCGGAGCCACCGCCAGGAATCAACTATCGACTGGTCAGCCAAGCACAGGCCTGTTTAACCCAACTGCGATGCACGTTGCCAAGCCCATCGGCGTCACCGCTTAAGTTGTCTATTTTGAAACGGATCCTGGTCGTGTTAATGTTACTGCTGTTGCTGTTGTTCCTAAAACCGCTGTCTTAATTTTGATGTTGTACAGTCAATACAGTGGTACTTATCATGAGATGCCAACGACATCTAAAAGTAAGACTTTGTTAGTAGGTTCTAAACTTCGAAGTCGGCGGAAAAGCGCCCGTCACTTTAAAGAGCCATCTGCATAGCAAACCAGTCTCACTTTCACCTACATCGCCAGCTTCTTCACGAAGATGACATCTACGCCAGTGGAAGTCGGCACTTTGATTGTGGTGATTCTCAAAGCGGCAAGTTTTATCGCCTCCCAACGACGCTCCACCGTCTCACACATGTTCCCAGAAAAACCTCCCCAATAAAAGACATATTGGAAAGCAAGATCCTTACTGTTCTGTGAAGCTCAACAATGAAACGAGACGGACCAAGGCAGTCAAACGAGGTGGGCAGCATCCAGAGTGGGATGAGGAGGTTCGGTTCACGATTCTTGAGGATGTTGAGGATGAGCTTGCAAGGACTGCCACTGGAGATGGCACAGATGACTCACCTCCACCTCCACCGCCCAAGAAAGAGAAGAAAAAGATTAAAGGAACTAAAAAATTGCAGCTGATGTGTTATGCAGATGATCCCAGAGAGCCAGATCTTATAGGAGAAACGATGGTTGATCTGACAGAGGTATTGACCAAGGGCGAGACAGATGGTGGGTGCAACTAACCTCCTTGTACCTGTGGCTGATTCTGATGACTGTAAGAATGGTTCACGCTCACAAATAAGGAGAAGTATTGTGGCGAGGTGTACCTCGAGCTGACTTTCTGGTCTAATGTGAGCAAGACCTGAGCGTACAGGTGGTATAATCTAACTTAGTGGTCTGATTTACAGGAGAAGCCGCCTGAAAAGCGTACTACACCTCCATCATCTGCATTCCACCCACAGTACGGGGGACCAGGCTCGTTCACACCATCAACCGCGGAACTTCCCCAATCTCTTATGCACGGTGGTAGCAGTCACACCACCCCAAGTCCTTCCAGAATTCCTTCGAGTAGCGGCCCCGACTCTGTTTTACCATCATCCTTAAGACCGTCTGGCTCATTGGCCCAGATTAATCTCTACACCGCGCCCTACGAGAAACAGAATCGTTATGGCGATGTAGAGCAACTGTCTAATGACTTGGCAGATTTGGGCGTCGGCAGCCCTTCTCGGCGGAGGGAGAGTTTCCCAGTAAGTGGCCTTTCCTGCGTGACCACATAACTCTCATACTGAAAGACCCATTTGTATCAGCTCGTCCAACCTGGAATGTCTGAGTTTGGATACACTGGCGGGAATGCGCGTCCCA
>QFFB01022186.1:0-13025 GCA_003316465.1 Ramaria cf. rubripermanens
GACCATGAGAACAGCAATGAGCTACAAGACAGTGTGGGTGATGATCATGATCATGATCATGACAATTGCAACCATGACCACAACCATGAGGACAATGGGGGTAGGAGGGTTGAAGTGGCAGCCAGGGCATATGAGAGGTGCAATGGTGATATGACATGCAGCTGCAGACCCCACACCTGTGCCCCACCACTCCAGGCTTGGCTTCTGCAGCCTTATTGCCTGCCTCCCCAACATGCATGAGAAACTCCATTCAAGTTGGTCTTTGAATCATGGGAATTATGAAAAGAGGAATTCAGGAAGGTGTGAGGGCAACCTAGACAGACGCTCTACACTCAAGCGGCGCACTGGCGAAAGGGGAATCCTAAGTCATATTCAACTACATACAATACAAGGGCATACCTGGTGAAGGGGGAATCCTAAGAGAAAACTCTAAGGATCACCTTCGCCCACTAGCTAACAGCTATATACCTCGGGCATCACAACCCCATACCTCCGAAGCCCGAATCACATAAGCAACAGGGGTGCTGACTACAGACAGGGCCAAGGAGGTGTTCGGAAGTGGCCAAGGGACCAATTGGCACAGCTCTGGAACAAGAGGCCCAACGCCGAAGCAGCACTGGGTGGGGTAGGCAACCAAAGGGACTATGTACACTTTGCACACACTTTGCAGGACTTTGCAAGGTGTGGGAATGTTCGCATGGAGTGAAACATAGGGTGCATGCGCTTCACAAGGAGTTCACATGACTTTGCAGGAACCTGCAGGATTTCGCAAGAGTTCCCCTCACCTCCACTTCAGCAAGGCTGCGAATACTTCGCATGCACTTTGCAGGACTTTGCAAGGGCATAGGAATGTTCACATAGAGTGGAGTGTAAGGTGTGAAGGCTTTGCAAGGAGTTCGCAAGGATTTTGCAAGCTTCACAGAGGTTCCCCTTACAGAAGGTCATATCACTGGTATCCTGATGGTCATCTGATGAAGATATCCCTTATAACACAGGACAGCCTCCAAGAATAACAACTTACCAGTGGATTTTGGGTTTCCATCAGGCATCTTTGCATAAGCTGGTGATGATAAAGTGCATGACCTGTGAGTGGAGGTGGAGTGGTGAAGAGGGAAATGTTGAAGTCCCATATGTAGAGAGTGAGGAGATTAGAAAGAAATGAACTAAAAGAACACCTGCAGCTCCATTGTTGCACCACCCCAAAATCCTGCCACATATGGGTACTCAGGTGGCAAAAGTGCTAGGAGCCACCAGTTGAGACCTAAATCCTGCCACACATGGGTACTCAGAAGGTCAACAACTGTGACAGTCAAGAGGAAATTTCTTAGTACTATGACTGCCACATTACATCAATTGTTCTTCACAACAAACAACACTAGTGTTCTGACTTGCCATGCTCTCCTGACTGTCAATCCCCTAAGCCTGGCCTCTGACAGCTACTTTGCTGCATCAATGTCACACAAGCCTCCCAAAGGCTCAAGGTTAGCAGCCCTGCACCATAAAGGTTTTTTAAACTCTGGCACCTCTGTCTTGATGCCCATGGTGTATGATGACAATCCACAGCAAAGCATTGTGTTTAACCATGACCCTACTCTTTCCACATCTGCAGGACCCAAATTCCATGCTGTTGTCATTGACAATGGCCCACACCCCAAATGCTCGAAGACCTCCCCAAGTTGTTTATTCGCAGTGACCTCGTTGATCTAGGGCTAGTGCTGGGTGTAGGGCATGAACACAATCAAATCTGCCACCAGCAGCCTTATGATTACCCCGCACGTGACTTCAAGATTATGCACACCAATGGCCTGCACCGAGTGCGGCTGCACTTCTGTCCCTGCCACCCACATCAGAACATTGTGCGTCAACTCATGCGCTCAGGTCTTTTCGGCCACTGTGCATGAACCTAATCGCACAGCCTCTGCTTTCACTTTTGATGTTCTGCATAACTTTCACGTACACTCCTTAACGTCGAAACAATCCGCCTATGACTGCTGTACGGCTCTTAGCCGATTCACCAACCCATCATTCCCAGGTAATGTCGCTGTGAGTAGCCCCTACCCTGAGTATAATTACTAATAACTTCTGCCCAGCAGAATAAATATCATGAATTCCTTCGTGTCATCCGAGTTTGGCATCATCTAGAAGCCACGAGACGGCGCGGGCAAGCCCATGGCATCAACCGCATACTGACACACCGAGAATCTAATGTTTATGCCACCCGCTGTCCTGCTTGCCCCGGGCCCAATTTCAATATGCCTGAAGGATGGGAGGAGACTGACGAGTCTCTGAATTACATGCACCAACATTGGCTCTCGACCGATGGCAATTTATCTGCGCAAAAAAAGAAGAAAAACAATGATCCGGACGATATCGCTCCGGGCATTGGCCGTGCGTACTGCACTGAAGGCAAGAGGTACAGGGAGTACCTGGCCATGGTCGGTGACACACCCAAGGTAATTGGTGCACCATTCACTTGCCCATCTGGTACAGTCACCTGATGCGCAGGCTTGCCCAGAAATCAACATGTGCTCATCTGCGCGCCGCCAACATGCAGAACCACGCTAAGCTCAAGAGTGTTGATATCACAGGCGTAGTTGGGGTGATATGCGCCCGCCATGGGCTCTTCTACTGGCAGTGTTGTGGATCTCCACAAAGGCGAAAGGTGTGACCCTCTGACATTGGGTGACAGTTCGCTGATCCTAGCCTTACAGATTCGCAAATGTGGACTATTCGCTGGCTCAGGCTCTTCAGGAGTGTGCAAACCTGAAGTCAGTGGGTCTCACGTATGATGTGGCATGCGAGTATACGACGCACCTGGTGGAGCGCATGGAGAAACATTTCCCTGACTCCCAGCCTACGCTATCCGGCACGTTATCCCGCATGGTATCCCTCGTTCCAAGGCTCCACCTTGCCGGTCACAAGTTGGACTGTGGCTATCGTTGGTCTTTGAATTTCACACCAGGCGCCGGCCGCACTTCAGGGGAGCTTATTGAGACCGTCTGGAGTGAGTTGAACCAAGCGAATGGCAGTGCTAGAGAGATGAACCACGGGCATCGACATGACACACCGGATGACCTGTACGACGATTGGAACTGGACTGAGGTGGCCAACATGAGTGCGTCGATACCTTTCCCATTTGACAATTTGATACTTGACGGGCTTCCGATAGGCCAATCATTACAGGATGCCTTGAACCACGCGCGCAGCATAGCACACAAGATGCAAGGAGCTTTTGAGAGCATTGTGGTGCCCGAGGATTTGATTCACCAATGGAAAAAGAAGTTCACAGCGCCGTTCAAACAAGGAGGGGAATGGCGGAGTATCTATAGACCCAGATTCAATAAGGGTACGTCTGGCTCGCATTCATTTGAAGCATGCCATATTAATATGTCCATAGCCCCAACCCACGCCGCAATTTTACAAGAACTAACCCTAAAGGAATATGAAGCCGAGCGTCACGGACGTGACAGTGGCGACATATTTTGCCTTAATACGGGTTTGCGAATCCAAGCCACACAGTCAGTCTCTGTCAATTAAGATCAGATCATCACTCATAGTCAAACCAACCAGATATAAGGTGCGACAACAGATACTTGAGGCAGGCGAAGAACCGACAACCGCTCAGCGCGCAGACATAGCCAAGGCCCAGACGCAACATCGTGACATCGAGAAGTGGCGGAAGTCGCAGACTGCAAGGCTCCCTTCCCTTCGCGCACTGGTCATGGAATCACCTTACCAAACCCCTGAGGAAGAAATACTCTTTCTCCCGTCTGATTTTGCTAATCCCGCCCGCCGTAACCAGCTGAGTTTGTCCCACCTGGCTGAACTCGAAATGCGCCTTCGACAATGAGAGGCAAACGATGCTCTAGACCGAGTACGGCTGTCGATCAAGCAGTTTATGATGAATATTGCCTTCAAGAAGTAACAAATAAGAGGTCAACGTGACAATACAAGGGCACAAACTCTTTTGAAGACTGAACGTGCGGAACGCGACAAACATGTGCGTAGATATCGGGCGAGTCGTGAAGCCACGATTCGTCTTGGAATGCCAGACGACAACGAAGCGTATCAGCCCCTGGAAGACCGTGACCTGCGGATGAAGGACATGACACATGGTCATACCCTCGGAAATGGCTTGCGTGAGGAATCGTGGATTTGGAGGGCGGTGTTCGGAAGCACTCAATCCACGCGCCTGAGAAGTGAATGGGAAAATGATGGTGAGTTCACGGCGCTTGCTCTGATGTTCTTAAAGACTCATGGGTGAATGAGTGGACCAAGTGCAATGGTTCCGGGCACGTGCGAATCGCGATCAATGGGATGAGGGGGTAAACATACTGGAAGAAGAATTTCGCCGCACCTCACGATCCTTTTGGAAATTGCGCGAGGTGTGGCGAGAGCTGGCTAACGAGTGTGACAGCTCCTTGGAGGGCCGGCGCCGGCGCGGGTATTCCCACCAGCGAGCAGATATGGATATGACAATGGCCGCCTCATGTGATTGTCTGTTTCAGCAAGCGCAGGGTTAAGCTGGGCGTAATGTTATGAGGGTGATATATTAGTACCCGCTCTTAGTACGATGGTTTTGATTTATGAAAGTCTTACGCGGGACAACAAGTATGGGTTGACTTTGACGCATCTTGAATTGGAATTATAAGAATCAATAGGATTGAACGGATCATTGTTATCGTGATGATGATTGCGATCGCCATCCATGCATTATCAGTGAGCGAGCCTCACCGGCAGGGATTTGTATTACTAAGATTGATTGGATCCAGAGGATCAGCTGGATCAGCTGGATCATTTTGATCATTGGGTCATGGAGCACAAGAATGGATTTCAGAAGTCAGAAACTGTCTTGATAATTGGATTAATCTGATAGATTGACATTGAGAGGTAGGCAAATATTAATTGGGACACCCTAGAGGTAAAGGTGGATATTAATAATTAGGGCTACAACAGGTGACTGCGCATAGAACGTACATATATGACCACGTGCCCAGGTGTGTGGTCCACATGAGAACGGTGCACTACTAGCAGGTCGAAGGGATTCCTCATTGCCTATGAGTTCTACCCTCATACCGGTATAAGTAAAACATCCAAAACCAGCTCCCCCTCATAGAATTCATGAATTAATCAAGTAGGAACAAAATTCATACTGGAATTGAAAAAGGAGAAGCTTAGCGCACACGGCTGTTCCAGTAGACATCTTTGTGGACATTTTGGGACAAATATATGGCCTTATCATGATGCTTCTGCCCCCCTTTCGCAACGTGCCACAGCAGGCATATCTTGAAGTGGAACGCAAGGAGAGTAGTACTTACGTCCTCAGGTATTTGGTCAAACCCTGAAGGGAAGAGCCCTCCGGGACGAGGTGTAACCGGGGCCGTCTGTAATGCAGTGAAAGTGTCACTGATTGGGGCACCGGATTTCTCGAAACGACACAGCAATCCATTCTTCTGGAGCTCAATCATCAGTATACTAAATATGGGATGCTGGCATAATGATACACACATCCACTCCAATTTGGTAATTATCAAAATAACTATGGATATCTGCCCTTAAAAGCATGGCATTCCTAGGGTGATCGGCCATCTCCCGTGTCTGCAGTAGTTTATAAGCTTCCGGATCTTCCTTCTTAAGTTCTTCTACCTTTAAGAAAACTGTTAGCAGACAATAATAAATCCCAGAGATAAGAACAACCAATGGGTGAGCTGCCAGAGGATATATATGGGCTACCTCAAGCCCTTCAAGATTGGAGCCACGGTTACGATGTGGAGCTGTTTGCCCAGTAATACGGCAGCCCAAGTCTCGCATTCGAACAGCTCTACGGGTGCGTTCATTCCTAGGAGTATCCTGTAAAAATTGTGGGACACCTTAATACAGCACTGACACACTGAGACAGCGGGAGGGTGAAATATACCGTGGCAGGAATACCATTCAAGTTTGAAATGCCAGCGCTAGGGCTATGAGATCTGTTTCGAGAGGTGATCAGCGGACCTCTGACGACGGGAATGATCGGGAGAAAGGAATCTGACTCAGAGGTGACTCAGTAGGGGATAAATGTAAATATGGACGACTAACTTTGAGAATAACACAAAATACCATAATGACCAGGATCGAGTTTCTTTGTTGAGGTTCGGGGCAAAACATGGCTTTCTTTGGGTTCGCCAGTTGGCAGACCGCAATCTCGGGGATCACCCAAGGGTGCAAGAATCCACACTGAAATTGTTCGTGATGTTAGCGCTACTGAGAAGCTGAAAAAGTTTGCACATATTTTACTTACTAGGTGCTGGTAGCTGAGCCGGCTCAAGAATCAAATCCAGCCATCGGTAAAAAGTGCGGATGGACAACGTGCCAAATGTATAGCAACCTAGTAGAAAACTTCATCACTAATGGCATGAAAGGCAAAAAGGGGCGAGCCTGCAACGAGAACAAGGAAGCTCTTCGGGCTTCTTCGAGTAGCCCAAACGTGCACGTCACGCTCGTCCTCGTTTCGATAGCTGTATGGATGTGCGTATTCCATTGTTGACGGAGAATGATGGCCTGCCGCCCTTTGCGTTTGCAGAGAGTTTGGCTTATATACTACACAGAATGAAGAGTAAAAATAGCAATGAATGGTGATCAGATAATCAGAGTGCAGCACTTTCCGCAGAACTTTCCGCCTCGTGAAGTGTGACCAAAAAAAGACTGAGGATAATAAACATTTCATGCGGATTGAGATAAGTGTACCGCTGGCTATTGGGCGAGAAGACGCCACATGAAAATAATGATTTCATGAATTGAGATGTCAGTTGAAGAGAAGGCCAGTAGCATGATAAATTTATTTACCGTTCGCGTGATCAGCTCAGAGATGACAATGGACCACGGATATCGATCCGTTGTCCAATCCAGGCTAGTCCTTTACGGCTTGCGTAGGAGTTTCCGTGACTTTTCATGAGGTTTGGACTGGCTATTGTTAGATAAATAAGAGCCTCGAGCAAGTACCGGCGAAGTCACATAACATATTGTGGGCAGGTCGGCATAACTCGACGATACCACTGTACTTATAATCTTACATAAGATGGCCTCAGTACTGTAGCTCGACCAATTGTGTTCGGTCACGCGTCACGTTCGCCCTCGAACCCGAACACTTTCGGTCCTTGTCACTCGCCAGGATACTACCCCATTGAACACTAGGTCAGACAGAGTAGGCTGACTCCAAGTAGCCAAGGCTTCTAGCATTACAGGTACTTTCCTCCCAGAAGTGCGTATCAGCTATCCATTTAGCTGGTTGTCCCTTTCGCATATCGCAGCCGATATACCGAGTTCGAACACGGTGTTTGTCACGTCACGGACCCCTCCAGAGGAACAACGCTACAGTACCTGGAGGCTACCTAATACTAATAGTACACTTGACTATGACCGCGACAACCAACGACAGAGTGATTGACAAGGATCGGTATTGCACACACATTCTTTCGAATAAGTCGTGTATCCTTGGCCGTGACACCTTTGTCTTCTGGTCAAGTGTTCCATCTCGTCTTCTGGTCGGTAAGCACGTACTGTTCAGAGGAGATTTTTTGCCAGGCTCAACGCTGTATATGTATAGGAGTCAATCAAAGGCTGAGCCATATGACATGCGCAGGACTCCATCGCTGGCTGCACCTCGTCAATCCATACATGCCTGACGCTGAGCTTCGACCAGTCGCCGTGAGAAAGTTTGACATTATGAAGTACACTGTCGTACCTAGAGCTGACGCGATCACTGCATTGGACACCTTTCTCCTCCCTTCTGGCGACTACGGCTTGTTTCGTACGTTCGTTCTGATTTTTGATAGTTGTTATTTTCTACCACCCTTTGCAGCGGTGGATCATCCGCAGCACGGGAATACTCAACCATTGTCAATACAACCTCAAGCCTCTTTCGAGGAATACTTCAAGCTCCACGAGAGTAACCCTAACTTCGGCGCTAAGCTCGAATTGGTATATGTGCACCGCTTTTTGCTTTATTATCTGACATTCATAAGAACACCACAGTATGTGTTCCCGCCTCCAGTGGAGCAATCCGTTCGTCTGCGCGACAAAGTGTGTTTTATTACAGGCGCGCCGCCGGATGCGGATCTAGATATATCTTGGATATTTCCTCCTACCTGGGCATATGAGGTTGCTCTTGTCCATTTCAGTTCTATTGCACTACTTGACTATGAATCCAGTTGGACACTTGGCCTAACCCTGACACATGTGATTATGCGCCTTTCCTTACCGCTTCCAACGCGTGCATGATGCGAAGAGATCTATTGACGCTCTTCCACGCCAACGCATTTGGCATAGACGTCGATGTGTGCCTCTCCTTGTTTCCCTTGATCCCTGGGCACTCACTCTTGAATTTGACACATCAACCTCAGGACAATTTTCGCCTCGTTGTGTTCCGTGATATGGGGTCTGTAACGTTGCCTTCACATATACCCAGGTCACAATACCCCGCATGCGCAGGACCAAGCGATCGATTCTTGCGAGAACACTTTCGCTGGTCTCTCCTGGTTAATATTCTGGGTGGAGACATCAGCGAGGACTATGACGCAAACAGCATTGTTGAGGTTATGGAAGGGCTTGGCATGTGTGGTCGTGACAATCCGTTGGCACCTATAGACGATGAGAGGTGGAATTCTGTGATAGGAAAGGAGCTCTGGGAGGTGCTCATGATAGAACATTTCTATTATGTTGATGATGCACCCAAATGAAACATGGTTTTGAGCTTTCTTGAAACGTGTGTGTGCCACCTCGAACGCGCAGCAGATCATAAGATGTATTTTGCATTGGCAATTACAATAATGTGCATAGCGATGCCAACCCAAATGTTTTTAAAACAAGGTGCGGATTGGCACTGTTAATCTGCAGATCTAGGGCGGATGACATGAATCAGTATTGATTGCCCTGGTCAACGTTCTCCTGCACGCATTTCCATCATGGCGGAGCAGGTTAATTGCGGAGTAAATCCCGGAGCAGATAAAAGAGGGTATATTGGAGCGATCCCTTCTCACGCATCATTATGAAACGCCCACCTCTCGCACATACTAGAGGCACCTGCTTTCGGCATCAATCACGATGGTCATGGGTGCTTCTGCCAGGCGGAGGCGGACAGTCTCGAGTTCCACTCTATGCAGATAGTGTACGGAATGTGCGAAGTCCTTGTTGATCGCGGGTTAGACAGCGTCTTCCTTAGTTACATAGGCTAAAAACCCATCGGTTGCGGGAGTCGGTTGAGCTCTATGGGAGCTTGACGCTAACAAGCCCGCCTTAGGACATTTTTACTTCCTGCAAAGACCGCAGACTACAGACAATATGAAATTAGTGTCTATAGCTAGCTGAATTATTGATATAGCTATTGAAATATTTTTTGCCGATCCCTCTGAATCAATTTCCCCGACTTCCCTGGTGCTCCAGAGTCATAATATTCTGCGTTTCCAGTGTTTCCAGTACGGTAAGCCAAACCTAAGGTAATGGGAGGAAACTCACTGACAGGCTCAAACAGTTCGTCCTGGAGTGTTTTTAATGCGTTCTTCGCAGTTTCATCACGAGCAAATTGCTTCTTTCGTGTACTTCCACGCCCATATTCAATCTCATTCACTGGAACAACTCTGAGGAAAAAGAACGAGTTCAATGCGGCAAGACGTACTTAAAACAATTGACGTCCAAACCACGTTGTGTGAAGGACCGGCCGCCTTGTCGTCCCAGCTCAGCGAACCTAGTCAACCCTGGCGCTGGAGCTCATTATGCAGTAGCATCGCCCAATGCATATTGGTCTTTTTCTCGGCTCGTGACAAGGCGTCAGGGTGCGATCGTTCACGTCGAGGACATGATTCAGAGCAGCAGAATGGTGTAATGAAGGAAAATTGTCAGCTAGAGAGTCTGGTTTAATAGTAATAAAATACGAACTATGATATCTGCGCATATGAAGTTCAATCTGGTGGAGGTAAGCAGCAAATATCGAGAGGGCCAGTATAGTCCTGAAAGTGAGCTGGCCATCCTTCTGTGGCCGTAGAATAAAACGGTGTTAGCGAGTGATCGCTGTCACAGAGTGGTTCCCCCAGCTACGCGCTCTGGATGTAAGATCGGGATGCGTTAATGTCAGTTGCTGGGACTCACAATTTTTTTGTTGTCTGGCATGTCGACATCCCTGGAACCCGAATGGAGACGCCGTCGTTTAGATTATGGTTCAGCAAAATATTGGATTTCTTAGCATTGTGGACGGCAAGCGTAACCATGACCAGAGTGTCCAGGCTACACAGGGCAAGTCAGACAAGATGTCGCGAGAGATGTCAGGGAATGGAACCACGGGTGTGTGACACAGAATGCTTTTCTAGCAGCGAATGGAGGGACAGATGTGACTTGACGGTACTGGTATATAGCGTGCTGCGCATGTTGACAGTCCCAACCAACAGAAAATGCCGCCAGGTGGACTGCGGCGGATGGCACCCGGAAGTCATTTCATACTAGATACAGTGATGCCTTCTAAGTCACTCCCAAGTGTGATATCATGATGCGGCGACATGATATGTAGCGTTGACAGAGGCGCATCAAAAGTCTAGCCGCTCGTCACGACTGCTTTTGGAAGATCCACTACAATTGGACACATATAATTGCATTGTGGATTTGCGATAGTGCGTCCCACATATAATCCCGGTAATATGAGACATACGGCTGCCGAGAGCCCCGGGAGAGCTGAGCGCTGATCGAGCTCAGGCCTTGTCAACTCGAATTTGGTTGCAATTGCGCCAGTTGTACAAGCTGGGATGAAAAACTGGCAATCGCCAGTAGATAGCTGAGGGATAACTATGTCCACAATGAGCAATTGTAAACAGTTTTAACGGTTTTTTCTTTTGAGCGGAAAGGCCGCCCGCTCGAGAGATTTATGTAAGTTTGCCCACGGCATAGACCGGCACATCTGACCAAAAGTCATGATTTGATCTACCGGTACCGATCGTCTCCATATTTGCGTTGCTTAGCCTTCGCTTTATCTACGGCAGCCCTATATCATCAACTTCATCGACATGCTGGAGACCTTGAACTTGTCAACGGGTGCGTTACGTAGTCCTTAAATGTGCCGTTCGTGCCACTGGAGACATGGTAAAATTTTCCAAGTTGGAAAACCCACTGAAAACTATAAGGATACTCCACATTTCTTCAAAATTTCTCAAGTCAGGAAATTGGTTGAAAACTTATTGTTCTGTCAGAAATTTTTTAGTTTCAGGAAATCCTTCAAAAATTGTAAAAATCATGACCTAAAACCTTCATGAAACTTTCATGAAACACTGATTTTCCTCTTCTTAGAAACCAACTACTTAACAAGGTTGCATCAATCAGGAAATTCTATAGAAACATTGATTTCCATAAAGTTTTCCTGTGGAATATTCAAGAAACCACTGTTTTTATAGGATTTCCTTCATCAAAAAACTTTCTTAAATAATCAGTTTTGGGGAAGATAAAATTCAAAACTTCCTTGGAATTTTATAATGATTTTCAGGTCATAATTTTTACAATTCTTGAAGGCTTTCCTCAACCCAAAAAGATCTGACAGAACAATGAATTTTCTTCCAATTTTATAACCTAGGAAATTATCAGGAAATGTGGAATACCCTCAAAATTTCCAGTGTATTTTCCAAGTCAGAAAATTTTGTCATGCCTCCAGTGTGTATAAGTACTTAGCTGAGAAGGTGAGCTGGTGTGATGAATCAGTCAGTTCCCTCACAATGTGTCATTGAAATGTTCAGGACATACTACAATATCCTTATAGTATAGCATATCAAGAGTATGCTTTTGCCACTGCACCATCTCTCAACAAACTGTCACCCAACTGTTGTGCAAAAAACACCTGAACAGCTCATAGGTAACATACTAGGCCAGTATGGAATGTGTACAGATGACAGAGGATAGCAGTTCATCTCGAGAACAATACCAGCACAAGTTACTAATATAAGGGAAAAGCAATCTTATGGCATGGTTAAGTCAAGATGACAAGATGAATGTGCCAGTGTTTGTATTGGATGCCCTTGCCAGTGTGACAGGCCATGTTTTGAATGTTATCACGGATGACATACCCTCCAGTTAATAAGAACCTTAAAAACTGATGAGGTGCACAGATCCACTTTTTGAATCATGGTCAAACTGGCCCCTTCTAAATATGCCTGGCTGTGCTCAATTTCCAACTAATTCCAATATGCCCTTTACCCACTCCATGTTTCTACCCTATGAACACCAAAGTAATCATTTCTCAGAATATCAATGGCAAGTTCACACTCACAGACATAGAACAACAGTCATCGCACTTTAACAACTTTGCAAGACATTACAAGTGGGACGATACTGTAGCTGGTGCGTATCTAATATATAACCTGGTTTGGTAGCAAGAATAATTCACATATTTGACAAGGGAGTGCAATGGTAGGCACAACTCTGAGTTGCAGAAGTATTAGTGGGATGCAGCACTGGAAGCTAGTTTTGGAGGCATATGTATACTCAACCCCTTAGTTTTTACCTACTTAAAATAATGGGCTCTCTCTTGCACCAGTATAAAGCATAACATTCAAAACCATCTGTCCCACAAAGAATCATACCTAAACTGCTTAAACCACAATCTGTACTGAATTAACAAGGAAAAGCTTAGCGCACCCCATGCACATGGACATCATTGTGCACATTTTGGCAGATATATATCACCTTATTGTGAGGTTCCTGGTCTCTTTTCGCAACATGCCAGAGAAGGCATATTGTGAAGTGGAATGTGAGGAGAATAACACTCACGTCCTTGGGTGTTGCAGTAAACCCTGAGGGGTAGGGCCCATATGGACGAGGTGTAACCAGTTCTTTCTGTAATTTAGTGAAATGATCACCAATTGACGCATTGGATTTATCAAAGTGATATATGACTGACTTCATTCTGCTCAAGTTCAATAATCAGTATGCTGAATATGGGATGCTAGCATCAATCTAATATATAAACGGCCTAGGTGGGTTGTGGGCGCTGCTTAGGCGCCGGCTTATGTGATTAT
>QFFB01022189.1:0-45315 GCA_003316465.1 Ramaria cf. rubripermanens
AGTCAGGGCTTCTTGCAGCGTGGTTCTTCTGCTAATATTCCCATATTCGTAGAAAGGCGCACGCGTCGCGATTAGTGTAGGAGACTGGCGCCAGCACGAGCTTCCAACGGAGATGCCAACGGGTAGTTTGACAGGGGCTTCTATATCTCATCAAGCTGTTGGTAGTAGCATATGCGATTCTTCCGGTGTGCGTATCGAAAGCTCTTGTTCATGTCCCTATATCGACGCGGACATTTGCGAAAATGCAAACGTTTGAGTCTTTGGCAGTGATGGTGTGAATATAATGGAGGCGGCCAGATATGTCAAGCTTACGCAGTTTCGTTTCACTCTGATAACCTTTCTGGACGCAATACTGCAAGCAGGGCTCGCGCTGCGCACTTGACTCGGCCCAACTCTGACGCGTCGGCCAGCAGCCAGAGTCCCAGCCAGCCAGACATGATTGATGATTGGAGATGCAAGATACCAAGAAGTTTCTTTGTTACCCTAGCCTTTAGATTGGTCGATGCCTTCAAGACGGAGTCACGCAACTGTGACATGGATTTTTAGCTGGTCCTCATCAATCGAGGACTCGTAATGCTGTAGCAGATGATACTTAGTCAATTTCTAGTCAATATCTCCCTTTGACTCATGGGCAATTTGGAAAGTGGTTGATGTGACATGGCAGATTGGGGACATTAAGCATTATTGTAATTAGATTATCTTACTTAGTGGCGCGGTTCAGACTTCAATCTGGTCCAGAGCATAATGTGATTCAGCAGCATCGTCTAGCATACGTACAGTACCTTAGCTACTATACACTACAGAAGGAAAGGAACGCGACCAAAGGAAAGAGAGTGAAAGCAGACATGACGAAAGGAACGAACAGCGTCCACGGGATCCATCCGTCGGCCAATCAAAAAATCCAGAGACCATAAATTACCTAGCATCCGTGCCAGATCGGGATAAACATGAGATGAGTGCGTCAGGCCACCTTGGCGGCCTTATATAGTATGTAGCGTCCGTGTGGGGTGAGGGAATATGTCCGTATGGGATGAGGGAATGTGAGATGGGGAAATGAGGGAGATGTGCTGTTGTATGTCGAATGAAACCAAAGGAGTGGGGCAAAGGAGAGGGAAGGCAAGAGAAGGCGAGGGGGGCGGGGGAAGTGGTGGGTAGAGATGGCGAAGAGTACGGGGCAGGTGAAAGGACACCGCTGGCAGCTGGAAAGGAAAGTGAACGAGGAGGAGAAAAGAATTAATTAATCAAAAATCCATTCCCTCTCAGCTTTCCCGTCCTAGATCCAATCCTGTAGGCCGTGTCTCCTCCCCCTCCCTCCCCCTCCCCGCCTCCTCCGCTTCCTCCTCCTGGCCCTGCCACTCAATCACCTCCCCTACCTCTCCACTCCACTTACTTCCCCTCCATGAACCCGACCCCCCCGACGCTGTCCTCGCCCCCCTCGGCCTCCCAACCCTCCGCCCACTAGTCGCAACCGACCCCCGTGCACCAACCCCAGCCATGTCGAGGTCGTCTTGGAACGTTACTGTTGCAGAGGACGTTGACGGCTGTCGGTCATGTGTCGCTTTCGGTGAGTACAACGACCGGAAACGCTCCTGTGGATGTGTCATTTTGTTCGCGGACCAAGGAGTGATCTCGCCCTCGTCGAGGAGAGGCACTGCAGCGCTCGGGGTGGCCCCTATGGCCATCTCGCTGATGTTCCGTGTGCGCAAGGGCGGTAACGTGCCCCAGGGGTCACCCTCGCCGTCATCTTCACCCATCGCATGGGCAAGTTGCACATCCTGCGCAGCATGTCCCGCATCCGCATCTGACCCCGCCGAGTCCGCCGAAGACCTCGACCTCGACACTGACAGCCGCTCTTTGCCCTTCTCCGTGCCCGCTTCCCCATCCTCCTTCTTCTGCCTCACAGGTGCCCCCCGATCCTCATATGCCCACGCCGGATCCACCCTTGTCCAATCGCTCCCCGTACTACTCTCTGCATAAAACAGCCCCTTCTTTTTCCCCTCCTCCCACTTTCTCTGCCGCAGCGCATCCTCATCCTCCACCTCCACAGCTTCTCCTTCACCACTCCCAGATTTGTGCGCCTCTGTTGCTCCCAACCCTTCACCCGCACCTTCCCGCTTAAAACGCCGCCGTAGCACCCACCAGCGCACGGCGAACAGCGCGCCACACGCTGCAAAGAATCCGACAATGCAAATAAGCACTGTGATGCCCACACTAAGCTTCTTCCCCACCGTCACCGGCGCATGCTGCTGTGCCGGGGACGCCATGGGGTCGAGTGGCTGCCCTAGGACGCGAACGTTGTGGAATTCCGCGAGGGCGGTTGTGGGATCCGTGAGGGGGATCAGGCCGAGGCTAGGGAGGGGGCTAGGATGATTGAGGGAAGACGCGGATGAGGATGGGGAGGTGGCAGTGGGAGTGGCGTTGGCGGGAGGAGAGGCGAGGATGGTGTATACATTACGAAGAAATGGGACACCGAGAATGAGGTCGGCTGTTGAGTCGAGGGCGCTGGAGGCTTGAATGAGCCCGAGGCAGATGGAGGAGTCAGAAGATGGTGTGGGAGGCGGAGCTGTGATGTCCAGGGGATGCAATGATATAGGTGGCAGTCCGCCGAGACCAATCGAGATATTCATAGGTGTTGTGCAGGGTACATAATCTTTTGCATGTTAATCAAAGAATACACAGTAAGATCACAGACTCACAATTCCCGTCTGACCCTGGACCAATCTGCCAGACCCCGTAGATGCCATTAGCGATCTCCCTTGTGGTAACTATCACTGAGCCGCCGGTATCTACAATTGCAACTGGAAAATCAACGGTTCCCAGCACCGAACTACGGCGGAGCGCAATAGGCTTTGGCGCGCCATCAACCCAGCCAGTAATAGAATCAACGGACACGCGCCAAAAGGTATCCCCAGCCTTCGACGCAATGAGGTCCATTAACGTCGCCGTCGACGGGTTGAAATGAGGTACGAGACTCGACGGGTGTCGCCCGATACCGAGGAGGGAGGGAATTCGTGAGCTACCTGGGCGCTCAAGGGATATACCAATAAATCGTTGGGCGGGAGCTGTGTCGACCGGTGTGAGGCCGAACAAATTTTGCTGCAATGTGGCGCCATCTGGTGCATCACTTACTGTCGCAGGGATTTTGTGTGATATAAGGGAGTTGGGGGGGAGGGCAAGGCCGAGGAGGCCGACGAATTTGGGTGAGAGCGTTTCGTCTGTTACCTGGTCGGCTGCGGCAAGTGCCTGGGAAGGAATGGCGTATGGACCAAGCTTGAAGACATCCCAGACAATTGGTCCTGATGCGGCGCCACGTCTGACGTCTGTGAATAAAGGCTGTGCTGTGGCGTAATGAATGGACTCACAGGTAGGTGAGGTTTACAGAAACACCCGTTTGCAAGGAATTTGTGGGATCATACAGGGTTGCGTGAGAAGAGGAACATGCTGATGTTGAGCAGGAAGAAGATGCGAGCCAAATATCTGAGGAACCGGTGTCCACAGAAAGCGAAATTGGCTGTTGGTTTTGGCCAACAAAGGCTTGTATGGAATATATTCTGCTCTGCAGATCAGATGGGAGAAAACCAACAGCTGAGAGTCGACTCAACGCGTTCCATATACCGTCTCCCGAAAGAGTCATGTTGAGAACGACGCCATTTGTGCCGCCACTTCCCTCGTCTCGAGGGCGCAGCATGGCCACTTGGCACAACGATGAAAGAGCGTTGCAGACGTGCAGCAGGTTGCCTATGTGACACTAAACCCCGTACAGGTCGTCAGAAACAGCGAAGAGGAACGCGAAGTGGTGGGTGTGTGAAGAGGAGGCGTGTCCATCCACCGCTATAGCAGTTCGACAGTCCGTAGGCGCTTTATTAGTGCCGCCTACCTCCCGTCTCAAGCGCCAGCGCCGAAATTTGTAAATCTGGAGTATCGATCAGCTGGCCGTACGTGTAACGCCTTAAAGATTGACCCCGCTTGCTTCTAATACGCCATGTACGTTCTCTGTACTACTGGCAGCCTCCTCAATGTATATGTACTTTTGCTCGCTCGCGGACCTAGGCTCCTACGGTAGGGACCGGACCCGTCTTTAGTGTGTAAATCATATATCACATTCAAGCGTCAAGACCCGGAATATTACGTCGATCTCGTGGACCGGAGAGGTGGCAATCAGCCGGGAGGAGACGGCCGGCTGGCTGGCAGCAGCTGGGTACTCATGTTCTTTCTACAAGGGATGTCAGACCAGGCAGTAGACTCTGGTCGGTTCCTGGTCTCCATTTCGGCAGCGAGGTCTTCTCACAGATGTCCTTTTTGGGTCAGGATCCTAAAATTGTTTGATGACCGAAGTTACATACGTGGCCACGTACTCAGCATCGGCGTTGAGCTCAATACTTAAGGCTTTGCAATGCTGGGATTGGAACTAGGGAGCTGCCATCATGTCCTCAGAGCCCAGCATTACCTTGTACGATATTACCTCCAAGCTGACCCCCCCGGCATGGTATGCAGGTCTCCCGCTGTTGACTTCATAACTCACCCACCTCAAGGAGTCCGAACACATTGAAAGCCAGGTCTGCAATCGCAATGCACCCCTACATAGCAGCACTCATGCTATTTCAGGTTCGTACTTAACTATAAACGCATTCCCTACAAGACAGTCTGGCTCTCATTTCCGGACATCGAGAGCACACTCATCAAGCTAGGATGTGCTGCTACCATGACGAAGCCTGGGGATCCCGCCAAGCCACATTATACCCTGCCTGCCATCGTGGACATGAGCAGCAGCCCTCCAGTGGTCATAGCTGACTCTCTCGCCATCGCGGAATATCTTGATGCCAAGTATCCGGACCGACCAGTATTCCCGAAGCAGGGTAAAGCCTTCCAGTACGCTTTCGAAGAGCGCTTCAAGAGTCTCGTAATCACCCATTGCCTTGCGATCATATTACCCGCGGTCCATGCGATCCTTGATGACCATAGCAGCGCGTACTACCGAGATACCAGGGAAAAATGGTTTGGGTTCGGCAAGAAGCTTGAAGAGTTTAATCCTGAAGGTCCGATTCGAGAAGAACATTGGAAGGCGCTCGAGAATGGCTTTGACCAGATTGCAGCTATTATTGAGAAGAACGGTCCTGGTGTCAACTATGTTGCCGGAGGAAGCGAACCTACACGTGCTGACATAATTCTTATATCATTTCTGGTAGGGATGAAGGTCGTTTCGCCAGACGAATGGGAAAAAAGAGTGAAACACTGGAGTGGCGGGAGGTGGGATAGGCTGTTGAAAATCACTGAGGAATGGCAGGCGGTCATTTGAGGTTGAACATCCGAAGTCTTTCGGAGGCATATTATAAATACGCTATCCCCGAGATGCGTTTTGGATGTGCATGTACCTTTACGGAATATGATTCTTAGTCAGCTTTTTGAGCTCATCATAATCCTAATTGTTTTTTCCCATTTCCCGTCTCTGCCTGATACCTGCCCGTCCCTGCGTGCTCGACCGTGACATATAAATATGTGGATACAAATTGATACAGTTTTTGTAGAGTAAAACACAGCATATACAAAACATGTCAGTTGAAGTAAATAGGGTCTAGAACATACAAATCTTTATGCATGCATTTGATGCTGCATATACCACTTTATATAAGGTAGATACATGAACTAATACTTGGAATCACTTAGTCCACTTTATTATAGCTTTCTGCAAGGTCCAGAGAGAGGCAATAAAAGTGTACCCCCCCAGAGATATCATAGGGGTAATAAAATTCAATACAAGTGGTAGTTCTTGTTTTGGGTACATATACTAAGATAATTCTGCACTACCAAGAGCATACAATTTGCATGTTCCAGAGCTTATTTATTTTAACTGACATATTCTGTATATGCTGAATTTTACTATACAAAAGCTGTATAAATTTGAAGATATGTATCTATAGGTTGAAGTGCTCACTGGTAGAGTAAGATTGAGTTCTTAATTCTTAATCCACAGCAGGAACCAAAAATCCCTGTCTTAAATACATGAGAGTTCTATCCAATTATATCCTTGGTCCATTGTCTGCGTGAGCCTCTGCCATTCCACTTAGTCCACCATTCCTTGCGCTCGCAGCCATTGCCCACCATTCCTTGTTCTTGGCCGGTACCTTGATGTGTCAGCATGCCAAAGTGCTGCATGCGCCAAGCTAACTTCCAACAGTATCTGTAGGTTACTGTGATCTCTCAAGCTCTTAATCTGGTGTTTCAGTTGTGCTATTGTAAGTTTTTATTTTCAGAAGTATTTTGGCAATTTAGAAACTCCAAAGATGAATGTAAAGACTACAGACATTCTTTGCAGTTCCTTGTATCACCATACCAATAAAATCACAATGTACAGCATGTTAAACATATTTCTTTGCTCCAATCCACTGCTCACTTCCTTATGCAACATGTATCACATTTCAATCTTAATAAGTTAAGTTATTGCTATGTTGGTGATTGCATAAGTGAGGCACAGGACTTTGCTTCAGCAGAGGCCTCCACACCATATAAGGCCCAGCCTTGCTGTGAGAGAAATGCATGTGAATAGAAGAATAAAGGATCACATAGAACATTGTTGGACATGGAAAGGGCAATGGGGAAAGGAAGGGACAGAGCAGGGGCAGGTGGAGAGGACAACAGAGATGAAGATGAGGACATGTCCAAGAAGGAAGGAAGCAGCAAACAATATGACATGGCATAAAAAAATCAGTGTTTACAGCTGTTTCAGGTACACAAGGTGGAGTTTGAATGCAATCTATGCGCATGTGTTCTGACATGTACTTAGATATAATGACATGAGCAAAGCAAAACCAATATTTTTTATTTTTTTGTGAGCACACACAGTCAAGATATACATTTAAAACATTTTTATTGATATTAGGTCTAATTAATTTAAGGCTTGTATACTGAGTGAGAAAAACTATTAATAAGTGAGTATGAGTTATAGCAAGAGAGAGTGAAAGTGTTAGTGAGAGTAAAAAGTGTTAGTGAAAGTAAGCAAAGGTGTTAGTGAATGTGAGCAAAGGTATTAGTGAATGTGAGCAAAGATATTAGTGAATGTGAGCAAAAATATTAGTAAAAGTAAGCGAAGGTGTTAATGAATGTGAGCGAACACTTTTTAATCTCACTAACACTTTCACTCTCTCTTGCTATAACTCATACTCACCTATTAATAGTTTTTCTCACTCAGTATACAAGCCTTAAATTAATTAGACCTAATATCAATAAAAAATGTTTTAAATGTATATCTTGACTGTGTGTGCTCACAAAAAATTAAAAAATATTGGTTTTGCTTTGCTCATGTCATTATATCTAAGTACATGTCAGAACGCATGCGCATAGATTGCATTTATTGCGCACACTCACAAGGTATGTTCCAGGTACTAATTCACGGTGCATGGAACTGCTCTGGGTGCACGCATTGCATTTTTGTACAAACAGACTGCCATAGTCTTGAGCTTTATTACCCCCATGATATCTCTGGGGGGTGAACTTTTATTGCCTCTCTCTGGACCCTGCAGGAAGCTATAATAATGGGGAATAAGTGATTCAAAGTCTTAGTTCATGTAGCTACTTTATATAGAAGGAGAAATATGGAGCATAAAATGCATACATAGAGGTTTGCACATTCCAGAACCCATTTACTTCAACTGACATATTTTGTATACACTGAGTTTTACTCTACAAAAATTATATAAATTTGTAGGCATATGTTGGGAGGTTAATCACTCTAATTTTCAGCTCTTATTCTACAGTTTCAGATGTGTTATGGCAAATTTTTATTTTTGGAAGTATTTTCGCAAATTTCAAACTCCACCTTGTGTACCCAAAACAGCTGTAAGTAGGTATGCTCTTACACCAGACAAGTTCTGTCCTGGGCTCCCGGCTTGTCATCACACTAACATCACTGTCTTTTCAGGTCACATGTACCCTATACATGTATGTGGGTCACTCTCCTGTGCTCCCAGCCTCTCTTTCTCTTGCTCTTTTGTTCTTTATTCTTGTTAGTGCACTCTACCACCTGCCATGTCTGTGTCTTTTGCCCTGAATGCTACTGTGCACTTAGGTTAGAGTCCTGCTAGGATGCATCAGTGCTCATATTAACACCATGTCAGTGAGCCATCATATGTGTCTCAGCAGGGGTCTCACCCTAACCTATATTAGCAGCTTCTCAGCCCATTTACTTATCCTTGCTCACTTGTGTTGTGATAAATAATATCCCCTTATATAAACAAGGGTTGTGGTGCCTGTGGGTGGCTTATCAAATATATTTATGTCAGCTTTTAGGTCAGCGAGCGCTAGTGAGCTCAAACGGTACAGCTACCCAGCCAGGCTACTATCCTACCATCCACCTGCTACAATCTGGGATATTGTATTGATCATAGTATAAGAATGATCCCAATACAGTCATGATCCTAGTATGGTCATGATCCCAGTGCTATACTGATCTGGGGAGACTTGGACAGAGGGGATACATGATCATAGGGGATATATGATCATGGGGGATATGTGATCATGGGGGATACATGGACAGGGGGATATGGGGACATTAGGGATACTTGGACATGGGGGATATGTGATCATGGGGGATACGTGGACACAGGGGATATGTGATCATGGGGGATACATGGACATGGGAGATACGTGGACATAGGGGATACATAGACATGGGGGATATGTGGACACGGGGGATATGTGGACACGGGGGATATGTGGACACGGGGGATATGCGGACACAGGGGATACGTGATCATAGGGAATACATGGACATGTGGGATACTTGGACACAGGGAATACATGATCATGGGAGATATGTGATCATGGGAGATACGTGATCATGGGGGATACATGATCATAGGGGATATCTGATCACAGGGGGATACCTGATCACAGGGGGATACCTGATCACAGGGGGATACCTGATCACAGGGGTACATGATCACAGAGGATACATAGATATGGGGGATACATGGATATAGGAGATACATGGGCATGGGGGATGTTGGAACATAGGATTTGTTTTTAGTGAGATGCATTAAACTGCCAATCAATTAAATGGGGAAAGCCTACTGTGCGAAGCATGGGTATCGAAACTTATATCCCCTTATATGAAATGAGCAGGTGTGGTCCTTGTGAGTGGCTTGGTAATATATTTAGGTCAGCTTTTAGGTCAGCGAGCATTAGTGAGCTCAAATGATACCCAGTGCTGGTCCAGCAACACTACCCAGCCAGGCTACTACCCAACTTCCATCATCCCTCCATCATCCCATCATCCTGCTACCCTTGACACCCTTTCAGGTAGGATATAAATAAAATGGCTGTGTGAGAGTGAAAATAGGAAATAGATATGATAGAGTACATGGGGACACAGTACTGATCTGGGGATATGGCATGATCTGTGGATAGAGTACTGATCTGGGTACAGTACTGATCAGGGATACTATAGTGATCTGGGATATAGTACTGATCCTGGTACGGTAATGATCCTGGTATGGTAATAATCCCAACATGGTACTGATCTAGGGATATGTGGACATGGGGGATACTTGGATATGGACACAGGGGATATGTGGATATGGGGGATACATGGACATGGGGGATACATGGACATGGACATGGGGGATACATGGACATGGACATGGGGGATACATGGACATGGACATGGGGGATATGTGAACATGGGGGATACTTGGACATGGGGGATACTTGGATATGGGGGATACTTGGACATGGGGGATACTTGGACATGGGGGATACTTGGACATGGGGGATATTTGGACATGGGGGATACTTGGACATGGGGGATATTTGGACATGGGGGATACCTGGACATGGGGGATACTTGGACATGGGGGATACATTTGACTTACCACAAGGTGTTTGACTTAGCAAGATACATTAAACTACTGATCAATTAAACGGGCAACACCTGCCATGCAAAGCATGGGTACCAAAACTTGTATTTATATATTCCCTGAGTTGAACCATTAACACCTCACTATTATGTGATCACTAATTCACTGTTACACTGATGTAACACACCATCAGCATCAGTGTGATTCACTGATCAGAATATTATTGAGCTCATATGTGAATATATGACATCACAAGCATCTTAAGCAATTGGGGAGAATGAGACTTCAATTGGAGACCAAGCATCTAAAGGATAAATTCAGTGTGATTAAAGATTATATAATTGCCAGGCCACCAGACCATTTGAACATGCTACACCATTTAGAAGTGGTATACAGGCTCATCAGAACTTGTGGAATGTGGAATGGAGTACCAAGAGTAATCATTGAACAGCTGCCCAAGGAATAGGGCAAAGAGGGCATGAGTCTCTATGCATGCATTTACATGCATATATTTGAGGAACCTAAAGATCTGTTTTTCCTATTGTTTCAAACAACACAATTCACTGATTACAATTACCATTCTATGTTGTAAAAGGCTTTGTATCTCCTGACTGAAGTTTTCTAATATTTCATCCACCTGACCACTATCCTCATCATGATCACTACCTGTTGGACTACATGTAGTCGCCCCTTTGTCTACATGCGTCGATTGCCACATTGACTTTGCAGATTATTTGCAAAAAATGTCATATAAATATTATAGTATGACCTGTATGTTATAGCAGTTAGAAATTAGTCTACACTCACTCTGAGTCAGAATTTGGTCTGCACTCAATCACACACAGTCTACAGCGAAATAAATTGCTCTAGATTTGTACTTACTGTTTTACACAGCTTTGAACCCTGCTTCAGTAGTATAACTATTGTGACTTGCTTATTCACTCATAGATCAACCTCTCTGAGGCAACACTGGGTAATTCCTTACTCCACTCTCTATTAACATCCAAGAGCTGAGTACTTGGTTTCCATCACCCCTGTCAGGAACCCATGATTACATCAACAGTTACCTTGACAAATCTCAGCACAGGTGTGTTTTAACAGGGATCCACTAATATTCTCATTGTTCAATTGCCATTGCCATTTGTGGGTTCATACTTGGAGACTTTAATAGCCTGACTTGGAGCATTGATTAATCACCAATTGCATTGTGTTCCCACACCTGATACTCATTGAGCAATCACTTTATTCCTTTGCACACACAAAATAGTAGGCTTAATAATCTCTGAAAATAACAACTTGTGATACATTCCCTACCTCACATAGGTATTTCTTGCATTAAAGCTTGCTTGCCACATATGCACTAACCTCATTCAGTTTAGCTCTGTTTGCACTTTCCCTCCATCACTTTCTCTCTATTTGTATCCCTGCATGGCATAAACACTTTTTCCCACTGGGTTTTTTACTGCCATATGTCATCAGATGCTCCTGTCCTCCTGCAACCACACCCCCGTTTTTACCCAAGTGAGTCAGAAAACTCCTTACCATTTGCTCATATGATACATCTCAAGGACATGTGTAAACATCCTCTAGGCCATTAGCCACCATAAGGCACCATGTTGTACTCTCCACAGACAGCCACTCCACTTGTTCCTCAAGAAGTGGCTGGGAGTCCTTGATTAGCCCATTGTTCATGAGATCCATGAAACCTTGCCAGGAGGCATGCATTCTGTATGTCACAGCTTCCTGGAGCCTTGCCACCTGCTCATGGACCCAGAGATTTTCACAGGCTGATATCCTGAGGTAAGTGGGGGCCTTCTCCAGGTACTGTACCCACTGACTTGGTTGACCAGTTTGTGGTTGTGTGACATGGTCCACATGGTAGACTGCCTGGCAAACACAATACTGTGCCACACAAAGCCACCCTTTTTGCCATTACATGTTTGCCCCCAGCACATGCACCCATGTTACACCTGGCTCAGTCTTATATAGAGGGGGCTGCCCCTCACAACATTGACAATGTATATGTGAGGTCACCATGAACAGTAGGGGGGGGGGGAGGTTGGAGAAACTTGAGAGGAGCTCATTTTCCAGCCAATCAAGGATTGTCATGATTGTGTCCACCTCTTGTATGCACCTTTCAGCATCTTCAACCTCTGGTGACTCACCCTGCCACTCATTGGTTACATGCTCCTCAGGATAGAATGCATCTTATACTAGCTGTTCAATTTCTGCTTCCCACCCTGTGCATGCACACTGATGTGGTGCCTGTCACTAATACCTGTTCAGGCATACCAATGGAGTCAGTGACAAAATGGACTCTGTGGCATGGAGTGTGCATTGCACAGATAGTTTGTGTGGCACATATGCTGTGAGGACTGCATGTTAAATCTTTGATCTATCACTGAAGCTCCAGACCTCTGAACTCTAAAGTAACTATTGTATTCCATTTAGTCCCTGCTATATGCCTCTTAAAGTATAATTTCTATACATGACCTAAAGTAGATTGCTTATACTCTGTTCAATCCAAACCTCCTATCCATTTCCAAACCTCACTTGTTATTCTACTCCTATATCCTTCTTGTTCTACATTATGTCTTTCTTGTTCCACACTCTTAGGATTCAACTAGGATATGATGTATTAATAGTCCTCCAATCTTGTATCAGTTCTTTAGTTCAAATATCAACTTATTTCCCTATTACCACCTTCTTGCCTTCTGGTATCACTATCTCCCTTGTTAGATACTACTTAGTGATAACTCTGAGTCTGAAACTTTAAACAATCTCTGAACCTCCAATCTCTAAAATTAGGGATCAAACAATAGTGGGTGGTTATGAGGGCAACCTAAGCAGATGCTCTACACTTAAGTGGTGGACTGGTGAAGGGGAAATCCTAAGTCATATATAACTACATACAGTGCAAGGGCATACCTGGCAAAGGGGAAATCCTAAGAGAAGTCTCTGAAGATCCCTGTCAGGGGATGACTTCTAGGTGGTTTTCCTTTCTTATGTTCCTTCTAATCCCCCATAGTTTCCCTCCCATATCCCTTCCCCTTGCCTTTTCCACTCAGTTCCCATTTCCCGGTTATTGCCACTGTCACTGTCACACCATCTATATAGCTAGTTGCTGAGGTAAGGAGATCCACCCTTTCTCTTTGGATCTCCTCCTCAGATGCACTGGTTTATATGTCTACTGCTGTTGATACTTATATATACTTTAGATCTCCTCCTCAGGTCTCCCTGAGCCAGTCTGTAGGTAGTTAGTTGGTCTGGAGCCTTCCATCAGGCCTAGGGAGCCAGTAGGTGGGCAGTATCCCCACTACCTCAGCTCCTAGCAGGCCTATTCCAGGGATACTCTGGAGTTGCCCTTACAATCCCTTCACCCACCAGCTAACAACTATATACTTGGGCATTATAACTCTGCACCTCTGAAGTCTGAATCACATAAGTAACAGGAGTGCTGAAATATGGACAGGGCCAAGGAGGTGTTTGGAAGATGCCAGGGGAAGTACCTGCAAAGCTCTGGGACAAGAGGCCAGTTGCCAAAGTAGCATTTGGTGGGATTGACTTTGGCAGGGTGGTGTACACTTTGCATGCTTTGCAGGACTTCACAGGACTTTGCCTGCAAAGCAGAGGTTTCCTTCACAGTGGTGCAACACATAAGTTAAAGCCAAGTCCCTACCCCCCTTGCACCCCTTGTAGTCCAACCTCCAGATATCTGATCTCCAAAGTTTCAGGTAATGTCTGTGAACTTAACAACCTACCTGTGGCATCCCAGATATATGTTCAGCAGTCATCAATGCTTCCTATGTCCAAGGCACCAATGTCCATACCATCTCCAGCCCCAGGGCATAAATGAGTGGGAGGAGACTTGGCTGTCAGCTATGTTAATATGGAAGGCTAGTAATACAGATGTGTACACCAGGAGCTGTGCCTGCAAAAGTCATCCCCTTTTTGAGGATCCCTGGGAGTGGTACCAACTGAGCAGGGGGGTCAATGGTGTGATGGGATTCCAAAAGATACTTTGCAGCACTGCAGACATATTAGCTGGATTTGGCAAATCACAGGTAACCAGAAAAAAAAACCCAGTGGGGGCCATTTGGTCTGTGGAAGAAGCCTGATTGTCATCTGTTGGCACTGTTCTTATTCTTTTTTGCTCTTGTTGGAACAACTTGGAGGCTTTGATGGTCCCTGAAGCTGAGTAATACTCTGAGGGTTGGGCTCAGATTCACAGTTGTAGGGGCGTTTTGAGCCACGAGTAACACGGTCCGTGGTAGACATGGTGGTATACTAAGGGTTTGCGTTAGCTCCTGTCCACTGGGGCCGTCCGAGGGCGAGGTCAGGTGACCATGCTGACGGTCAGCATTGCATTGCTAGTGGTTGGTTCACTGCACACCTGCACCCACCACCAGGCACCACCGTTGGCCACCATAGACTAACGGTGGACAGTGTCGTTCAGGGTGGCTCGGGTATAACTTGCCACGCTTGCAACTCCAACAAGATGACTGTAACTATATATGCTATAATAAGGGTCCGTAACGTCCGATGCAAAGACTGCGTTCCAGGCTTATCCTCACGGGATAGTGCCTTAGTATATAAGCCAAGCTCTATAATTCCTGGGATGAGAACTTCACTAGACAGTAGCCGCCATGTCCTCAGAGCCCAGCGTCATTTTCTACGATATAACTTCCAAACTGGATCCGGTACAAGCATGGTACGCTACACTGCTCATGCGCTCGGAGTTTGCACACCTGACCTCTTTTCAGGAGTCCAAACACATGGAAAGCCAGGTCTGCAATCGCAATGCACCCCTACATAGCAGCACTGATGTCATTTCAGGTTCATACTTAACTATAAACGCATTCCCTACAAGACAGTCTGGCTCTCATATCCGGACATCGAGAGCACACTCATCAAGCTAGGATGTGCTGCTACCACGACGAAGCCTGGGGATCCCACCCAGCCACACTATACCCTGCCTGCCATCGTTGACACGAGCAGCAGCCCTCCAGTGGTCATAGCTGACTCTCTCGCTATCGCGGAATATCTTGATGCCAAATACCCAGATCGACCAGTATTCCCGAAGCAGGGTAAAGCCCTCCAGTACGCCTTCGAGGAATGCTTCAAGAGTATCGTAGGACCGCATATCTTAATGCTGTTTCCCACCACGTGTGCGATGCTTGATGATCGCGGCAGCGCGTACTTCCGACAGACCAGAGAACAGTGGTTCGGCAAGAAGCTTGAAGAGTTCAGCCCTGAAGGTCCGGTGAGAGAAGGACACTGGAAGGCGCTCGAGAAAGCCTATGATCAGCTCGCAGATGTTATTAGCAAAAACGGACCCGGTGTCGATTATGTTGCGGGCGGAAGCGAACCTACGCGTGCTGATATGATTCATTTGTCATTCCTGATATGGATCAAGATCGTTTCGCCGGACGATTGGGAGAAGAGAGTGAAGCACTGGAGTGGCGGGAGGTGGGATAGGCTGTTGAAAATCACCGAGGAATGGCAGGCGGCCATTTGACCCTCCGTTGAACTTCAAAGGAGGTACAGGTTGAATTGTGAACAGCCGTGTACACAGCACGCTATCCTTATTCCAAGTATGGATGCATGAAGTTTCTGAAAAGCCTGAGCCATTTGTCATGCGCCTATTTGAATGCTCTCCTAAACGCCAGTCAGCTCAAATGCAGTCTTTGCCGGGAGTGCAGATTCCCCTATAGCGGGCCGCGACGGCTTAGGAGTCAACATCCAGGCTGATGCTGTTCTGGTAAGTAGAGCATGTGGGGCTGGTCACAGAAGATTTCCCACAGGGTTGGAACTCGGCGCTGGCCTACGGGTTCATCCTAAAGTTAATTAGCGGTTGGAGAGAAACGGTGAAATAGCATCTGAAGATGAGGAAGACACAGAACAAAGACTTTTTTTGTCGGGTGGCGGCCAACCTGAGACTTAAGCCTAGTTAATCTCATCTCAGAGTGGCATTCGCTCCCGTACCTCATTTCAGTGGACAATCTTCAATGATTTCATATGACAACACTGCCCCAGTCATGATTGGGACAAAAGTCGAGGTATTGGTGTGATGGTGATGCAGATACAGTAAGTAAATTACTCTAGTAGCCATCTTTTACTTGGTTTTAAAGTCCGACAAAATTTCACCAGACGCGCGTTTGGCGAAGGCAAAAACGCCTTCTTCACCGTAACCCACCATCACTACACTTGTCCTATTTACGCCATGTCTATTGCAGGTCCATCCTCACCACAACCGAATACCAACGGAGTTCAGATGGAGGTCGAGCCGCCTGTTGCGAACATGACTTCGCGGGACTAGTCAGCACTCCCACCCTCGCATTTGTGCTCACTTCTCGTCCCTCTAATAACGACTCTGTAAAGCTACGCCGATTCGTACGCGCACTTTGGTAGGATTAAAATGAGCGTTTTTCCTCGTGGCTTTGTGTCTGATCGTGACATGATTTGAGGATAGGTATTCACGAAGAGATGCTAAAAGACACAGTTCGCACTGGATCGTATCGCAACGCGATGTACAACAATGAACACCTGTTTAAAGACAGGACAGTCCTAGACGTAGGGTGTGGCACAGGTATTTTGAGCATGTTCGCGGCAAAGGCAGGGGCAAAAAAAGTCGTCGGAGTATGTCGTGTGATATCTTACTATCCATAGTTAACTTTTTCTAATGTCTTTCTCACCCAGATCGACATGTCCAACATCATCGATCAGGCCCAAAAGATCATAGAAGCAAATGGCTTTGCGGACAGTGCGTTCTTTTCTTTTCTTTTCTTGGCCTACTCGCCACGATAAGTTTGCTCATACATGACCTTGATACTGCTAAATTTTATAAGGGATCACACTTGTGAAAGGCAAATTGGAGGATGTGGAGCTGCCGATTCAACAGTTTGACATCATTGTCAGCGAATGGATGGGGTACTTTTTACTCTACGAGTCTATGCTTGACACCGTTCTCCTCGCGAGGGACAAGTATCTCGCCCCGGGCGGCATGATCTTCCCCGATACAGCAACTATATACCTTGCAGCCATTGAAGACGAGGAATACAAGGAAGAAAAGATCAACTGTGAGTGCTTTGTCCGTGCCATGTGTACCGGATGGCTGAAGTATGTATTTCAACAGTCTGGGACAATGTCTATGGATTTGATTACTCGTGTATCAAGGACATTGCGCTGCGGGAGCCACTCGTTGACACTGTAGAACTCAAAGCGGTGGTCACAAACCCTTACCCATTGAAGGTTGGCGAACCCATCCATCCGCTGAGACCACCAGGGCACTAACATGCACTGGCCAGCACATTGACTTGCGAACAGCTAAAAAGGAAGACCTTACATTCCGCGCCCCATTCACGCTCCAGGCCACACGAAATGATTGTATGTTTGTTTCAACTAGAATGTTCGTTGTTGCCTGACAGGAACACCTACAGACATACACGCATTTCTGGCATGGTTTGATATTTCCTTCGAGTGTACCCACAAGAAGGTTAAATTTAGTACTGGACCCCATGCCAAGTACACACATTGGAAGTAAGGCATCTAAAATATATCTTCAGACTTCTGATAATTTTTTTGTATAAGACAAACCGTTTTCTATACCCCTTCGACACTGACTGTATCTGAAGGTCAGAACGTACAAGGATCTGTAACGTGCGCTCCAAACTCACGGAATAACCGAGACCTGGACATAACGTTTGAATACGAGGTAGAGCCCGAGGCCGGCGCAGCTGTAGGAGAGTCGCAGAAGGCGGTGGTACATTACAAAATGTGCGTAGAAATTGGCATGTCGAGGTGCGAGCTGACTTATCGTTAGGTCTTGATGCTTGATGCACTTTGCTCTTCTGCTTTTTTGTCCTGCATGTTGCCTATCCGTAATATATGCATTGCCCAGGTATTAACAAGAGTCGACAATGGGATGTAGATGGCGATTGGACTTTTTATCGATCATGGGACTGTTGCATGCGATAGTGAGACGCGAGAACCAACAAAGCGATAGACAACAGCAGGATAAATAGTCCTGCCTAGATAACTAATGACACGCCATCCCTTTTCCACCGGCAGCACCTGAGAGAACGGCAGCTGGATCCATCTGACCACCAAAGATGAAGTGCCCCAAGGCAGCACCCAGGACGACCGCAAGGATCAGATATGCCTGTTCGAGAACCATCAATTGTAAACTGTGAGCAAAAGACCTCCACGAACATTGTATGTCATGAACACAAGCATGAGGAAAAATGACAGGAATATCGTCATGCCATACAGTACTGCTCGATATATCCGAGCAAGTGGCGGGACTGCCACGCTGTAAACACACATGAGTAGCAGCCGCTATTCCGGGATCTGAAGCAGTGTAAATGATGCGTACAACCTACGACCCTTTACGGAGTCCGTCAACAAAGCATCCTCCTCAGCTGGCTCGCGGGATGTGCTGGCCACACTCACCGCAGCCTCGTTCTGCCCTACGCGGAGAGAACGTGCGACACTAAGGTCAACACGCCTTTGGAAGTCTCGGAGCCACTCATAAGCCACTCCGAGGCCGACAATAACAAAAAAGGACAGCAAAAAGGAAGCATTTGAAGTGATGTGCCACTGGGGAAAGACGACGCATGTGTCTAAGAACATAGGTCAGGACTCCAGGATGGTAGGAGGAACGACAAACGACAACCTATTATTTGGGTATTCCAGAGCATGTTCATGGAGCACTTGGGCATGTCCATTCCCCCATGTCCGCCGTGTCCTCCGTGTTGGTCGTCGTGGTTCATATTTCGGCTTTGCTCGTCGTTTAGGTTAGTGCGTATCAATTGGGCGCTTACTCTAGCGCTCGCACGCTTCGCGTTTCGACAGGTCCACAGAAACTCTGTTCCTTGCAATATATACTGGTCTCATAAATAAACATGTCGCAATTCCGCCCGGTCGACGCGCGAAATCCCCTGGGGAAGTGTCTCGCGCTGAACACGGACGGAGACATGCCTTTGCAGAGTGCTTGGGATAAGAAACAAGCTTTTCAAGCACAAGCAAGACAGCAGGAAGATGCAAGAATCATACAGGCGCTCGAGCACGCATGTAATGCGCACGAATGTGGCTGGAGGAAATGCGATGCCATCTTGGGAAGCTGGGAGCTGTTGAGAAAGGTATACGTCTATGCTGGGCTTCGGGACCATGGACAGGGAGCTGACGACCTATCCGCTAGCACATGGAGAGGATACACTGCGAAGCACTCTCTCCGACACAGGCTTCGGTGTGTATGCGTCCACATAAACCCATTTTCCTTGATAACCTCTATGACCAACAGTCATCACGACCATATCGTTGTCGTTATGCCACCTGCCAGAATCGGGTATTTTCCGTCGCCCCGTTACTGCTCGAGCACGTTGTGTCGTCGCACCTAGAACAGCTGAAGCTACGTTGTCCATTTGGTATGTGGATCGCGTCGTCTTGACTCCCAGTCTGTTATTCATACTGATGTATATGCATGGAATCAAGGTTGTAAGCAGGCCCCAACGAGGTTGCAGTCACTGGTACAGCACTTATCTTCGGTGCACGACACGACCCCGTTTGAACTGCCGCGCGTAGAACTACGACGTCCTTCGCCGCAACGGGGACCTCTGCCCGAACTTCCGACGCACGCGCCTACGTATCTCGTCAGTGCGCTACAAGTCATCCCTTCCCCATCATTCGACCCATCCAATGTATTGGTGGTCGAGACGTCAGAGGACGAATGGAAAGACTTTGCCGGTATCGACAAACCAAACGCAGCTTTGAGACCGTTTAAGCGGCTGCAATTGCCAAAGGCAGTGGATATGCCAACGGTGCGGAAAATCCCACGAGAACACGAGGAGATGTGTGATGATGAGGTGCCAGAAGACTCGGAAGAGAGCGTCTGATAGTCTGAATGCTGGAAGCAGTGATTCAGGAGACGAACCCGCAGCAGCGAAGAAACTGAGTCCAGGAGACAGGGGACGAACATAAGGTATCCGACCTTGAGGTGTCATGGTTGGTATGTAGTCCCGGAATCACCAGAATTTCCACAAGACATCAGTCACAATTTGAAAGTCTGATCCACAACTGCCGAACCGCCAAAGCCGCTTCGCACCATGCACCAATTCCGCTTGCCTAGTACGACTTCGGAATTAATTGGGCGCAGCAACTTGAAGAGTACGAAATGACTCCAGATCCAGCCTCATTGCAAAAGGACTCAGAGATAACGTTCCACCCGGCTTTGTCGTCGCACCGACGGTTCTAGCTTCCATTCTTCTCTTCTCTACGCATTGCCAATTCGCTACACAAACGGTTACTCAAGCCTAAACATGTCCTGCTAGGATGCGTCAGCGCTCGCGTAAACGTCAGTGAACCGTCATACGTGTCTCAGCAGGGTCTCACTCCTACTTAGCCCCACTTCGCGGGGTTTTGCCCCTCGCTCGCTTGCGACACACGCCCATCTCGCATAGGTAAATTCGCATCTAGGCTCCCTTGCCGCACGCACACTATAAGGGCCTGTTCGGCGACCGGAAACTGATTTCAGAACCACCCAAATTTCAGAAACTGAGAGAGATTAAATCGAAATTTCAGAAACTCTGACCGTTCAACACATTTTCTGAACAATTTCTGTAATCCTATTTCAGAAACAGCTAAAAGCTACTTATTTCTGCTTCTCATGTATCCAAAACCGCTCAAGACTTGCCGGCATGGTTGTCCATATAGAGTCATGTCATCAATCCCCGCGCGCATTTCCGCCAAATCATGCCCGCCGCCCGCCGCGCATCGTCACACATCCTCTCCCTCCGATCCACTAACTCTACGTATGGTGGCATTCCCGCCTTGTAGATGAGGTGGCCGGCGTGGTATGTCTTGCTTAGCGCAAGCGTGAGTGGGGGAGGGTGTAGTGGCCAATGTATGGCAGCCGCTGTCGAATTCTGGGGAGCTGTCGTCACTGTAGGAGACGATGGTGTCCAGCAACAAGTTACATGGCATACTCATCGCGAGTGGCATGCCAGGGAGCCAGCTGGCTTAGCATTGGAAATTCGTAGAAAATTGGTGCGTTCGACGGCACATCAATTTCCAGAACATCTAAAAACTGTTCCAGTTTTTGCAACCTGCAGAAACTGAAATTACTTATGGAAACTGGAGCAGTTTCCGGGCACCGAACGGGATCTAACCTTGCATAGTCTAGCCTGTGTTCGCGCTTTCCCTCCCTCTGTCTCTTTGCTCGTATCCCTGCACGGCATAAGCGTTTTGTCCCAAAGTTTTTTACTGCCATGTGTCACTATCAGGTATCGACTCTTCGTTTGTACCTGGCTTGCTTTCTCGCCTACGTTATGTACTTGTACTTATGTACAACGGAAGTCCGAGATCATTTTTCCGTCGGCGGCAGGCACCGGAGTCCCTTAATACCTTGCATTCGTTGGATATACTTGCCGAACCCAAAGCTAGATTAGATCCCGCGTGAGTTGCTACGGTTTCCGTTAGAGACATCGAGCCCCTTGGCCGTCCGTTGAAACAATCGTAGTAGTAATCACTTTAGCCGCGATCACCACTCGGGCTGAGATACGGCCGGAGGAGAGGGTGTATAACCTTCCGGCTTTATATAATGCTTTCATTTTGCATGCTGCTTTGCACCATCATTCACACCAAATGACTTCCCCTATTCCCCAGCCGTGAGTCCTCAGCATCCTCGCTGTAGCCTGGATAATGACAGGCATATCTTAGGCCTACCGTCCCATTCTTGGGCAATGCGCATCTCATAGAGAAAGATGTTCGTCAATCGTCTCGGTCGGTAGCGAGCAGCCCATAATGCTACTATTGATAGGTTCCACTGAGGTCGCTCATGCTTCTTGCCAAAGAATACGGCCCAATCTATCAACTCAGATTTCCAGGTGCGTGCACGGTTGACTCGTTGGCTTTACTGTAGCCTTACCCCTTGTCCTTAGGGCGTACCTCCATAGTTGTTTCCAACCTAGAGCTCGTAAACCAAGTTTGCAACGAAAAATCTTTCCATAAGGCCGTCCAGGGTGCTCTACAAGAGGTCCGCCATCTCACGGGGGATGGGCTCTTTACTGCGATGCACGGAGAAAAGAACTGGGGACTTGCTCGTGAGCGATCTTGTTCTTGTATTTCCGCCATCGTCTCACATTCGCAGATCGTATCCTCATGCCTGCTTTCGGACCCGCCAAAATTCGCGGCATGTTCTCCTCCATGACTGACATAGCCTCGCAGCTCTTGGCGAAGTGGGAGGTGAGAAATATGTCTTGTCGCTGTTCGTCTTATTCACCCCGTCGTTTCTCACGATACAGAGGTAATGTGTTATGACAGATGCACGCATTGCGGAATTATTCACATCGAAGTTAGGTTTGGACCTGAGTATACGATTGATCCGAGCGAAGACTTTACCCGCCTCGCTTTCGACACAATCGCGTTGTGAGCAGTTTGACGCTGTTGATAACCAGCAACAGCTGACTCTCTCACAGATGTGCCATGTCATACCGTCTCAATTCTTTCTACAGCGTAATATTCTGCTTTCACCGTGTAAGGATCGTAATCTGACTAGGGATTGTAGCTGGACCTGGTTCCTTTTATCAATGCTATGGGATCGTCAGTGTTTCACCTTACACTTATGTCCTGTACTTAAATCAATCCACAGTTTCCTCTCCGAGGCGGGCGTCCGCGCACAACGGCCTTCTTTGGTACAAAACTACCTTGTACCGTCCGCCAACGCTCGATTTGAGGCTGACAAAAAGGAGATGATGGACCTAACCAACGAAAGTAAGCCTTACGTGCTGTTGTACAGTCGACCTAGCTTACTCTATTGGTAGTTATCAGGAAACGCAAAGAAAGCGGGGACAATATAGATGACCTTCTCGGTCTCATGTTGAAGGCCAAAGACCCCGAGACAGGACTTGGCCTCTCTGATGGAACAATTGCCTACAATCTGGTGACATTCCTCATTGCCGGTCACGAAACCACATCTGGATTGCTTTCATTCGCTGTGCATATTTTCCCCACTCCTTGCGGTAGTTCCAGCTTATGTTAGCCCTTATAGGTAAGCCACCTATTAAACAACCCGAGCGCGTACGCCAAGGTGCGTGCCGAAGTCGACGAGGTCTTGGGTAAGGAGCCCATCAGGCCGGAGCACCTCAGTAAACTCCCCTACATTACTGGTTTGTTTTCTCTGCCACAAAACCCTACAAAGTTTATGACAAGTGTTATGTAGCTGTACTCAGAGAAACGCTTCGCATCACCCCGTCTGTCCCAAGCTTCACAGTGGAGGTATTTGAAGAGACAGTTATCACCTCGGCGGACAGGTCATACAAGATCCCCGTTGATGCAGGTGTTGCAGTTTTGGTGGCCCAGCTGCATCGGGATACTAAGGTCTGGGGTGACGATGTGAGTATAGCTTTATTCATTCAAACTCATCTGGTCACGATATACATTTGTTGACAGGCGGATGTATTCCGTCCTGAGAGGATGCTAGACGGCGGCTTTGAGAGAGCACCTGTAGGATCTCCTCCGTTTTCAATTGTTGAGTTCTTTGGGCTGATTCTTTGAGTAGAAAAATGCTTGGAAACCCTGGGGCAATGGTGTGAGGGCGTGCATTGGCCGGTATGATCGTTTTGGCCTAAAACTGTTGCTTTAGCTGCTCATACCTCTTGTAGGCCACTCGCATGGCAGGAGGCTCATATTGCCCTCGCATCTGTATTCCAAAAGTTCGATTTGGTTCTTGATGACCCCTCTTACCAGCTCCACGTGTGTCCGCTTATGCTATCTGCATCGTCGCTAGACACTTACGACTACCTGAATAGCTCAAAAGTACTCTTACCATTAAACCCGCCGGTTTACGCATTCATGCTCATGCACGGAAGGGTGCCCCACTGAGCGTGCATACCGGAGTTCCGGCTCAACAGTCCGTGGCCAAGGCCGATCAATCCGCAAACGTCAAAGGCGGCTTGCCGTTGTACATTGCATACGGGAGCAACTCTGGAACGTGCAAGGACTTCGCACAGCGTGTTGGCACGGAAGCGCCGGCCAAAGGTTAGTCCCAAAGCCAGTCAAACGGAACCGTCGAGATGAACCAGTTTTCGTGTAGGCTTCAACTCAAGTGTGGTTACGCTGGACTCGATCGAGTCCAAAATTCCAACTGATGGACCTGTAATCATACTCACTGCTTCGTATGAGGGTGAACCCCCCGACAACGCTGGACGCTTTGTGGAGGCCCTTAAGCGTACTGCACAGGGCGAACTTGCTAATGTCCGATTTGCTGTCTTCGGTTGTGGGCATCATGATTGGGTGCAAACATACCAAAGAATTCCGAAGCTGGTGGATCATCTTATCGCAGAATGTGGAGGACAGCGGTTGCTCGAGCGTACCGCGGCTGATTCAGGGGCTGACGAATTTTTCGATGTCGTGCGTAGATGAAAACTTTTTTTGATCAGTCCTGATAGTTCTCTTGCTCGACAGTTCGACAACTGGATGCCCACGCTCTGGGAAGCATTGGGGAAGGTGCGTTGCTTGATTGCGTTGGAACGAATCTGGCTGCTGATTACCCGTGGGACAGGCTTATGGCGACAAAGTCACCATAGAGAAAGAAGCTGGCGACACTCTCTCCGTCGAAGTAACCAGTACGAGTCGGGCGGCAGTTCTCAAGCGGGAAGAAGCTTCGGGTCTTGGTACAGTGATTGAAAACCGCTTACTCACAAAACCAGGCGTGCCGGCGAAACATCATATTGGTCGGTAATTCATTTCATGTCCCTAGAATGTCGCTCAATTTCGCTGCTGCTCGTAGAGATCTCTTTGCCTGAAGGTGTTACGTATCAATCCGGAGATTATCTCGCTGTCCTCCCTAGTAATCCTACCGAATCCGTCCGGCGTGTTGTCAGTCGTTTTGGTCTTCTCCCTGACCAACAGGTAAGTGGCTTATGGCAAGCTTCCTTGTCATGTGCTGCTGTGCTAACACGGCGAACAAGATTATAATCAAGTCTGCTGTTGCGACGACACTTCCTACGAATGTGCCCATCAGCGTGACTGAGGTGCTGACAGGATATGTTGAGATTTCTCAGACGGCGACGCGAAAGAACATCCAAGACCTGATCAAAATCAGTTCGGAAACCACGGCACGCAAAATTGAGGGCCTCGCAGCCGACTACAAAGACAATGTATTTGACAAACACCTCAGTGTGCTTGACATACTTGAGTTGTACCGTGACATTGAGATTACGTTGGCGGCATTCCTTCAATTCCTCCCTGCAATGCGCATCAGGCAATACTCAATTTCAAGTTCTCCACTTTGGAATCCGGAGCACGTCACCCTTACATTATCTGTTGTTGAGGCCCTGTCCAGCTCCGGCAAGCCAGGTAAATTCCTTGGCGTTGCATCAAACTACCTTGCCAGTGTTCGGCCAGGTGACCGTATCCATGTTGGTACGTGTAACATCTCATCACTTCTTGTAGTCTTATCAATGTTCGTTATAGGTGTGCGTACTTCTCCTCCCGCGTTCCACCTTCCCGAGGAGGCATCTTTACCTGTGGTCATGTTTGCTGCTGGCTCTGGAATTGCCCCAATGCGAGGGTTCATCCAAGAACGTTCTGTCCAGGTCGCATCCGGCCGCAAGGTTGGGAAAACTACTCTCTTTTATGGATGCCGTTCCCCAGATGAGGACTACCTCTATGCAAATGACGATTTCAAGGAATGGTTAAAACTAGGCTTCATGGAGGTCAGACCCGCCTTCAGCCGTGCCACGGATATGTCCGGAGGTTCGAAGTACGTCCAAGAGTAAGATACATGTCTCCTAGCGCACGTTTTCGTCTTTGACTCACTACTCTCTCAGTCGCGTGTGGAATGACCGTGACGCCATCGCAGTGGCTTATCAAGGTGGTGCCAAGGTTAATGATCATCTTTTATCTGTGACATCGCCCTAACTCACTACACACTCTGCGTTAGTTCTTCACCTGTGGCTCGCCGAGTGTCGCGAACGGCATCAAGGAAGTAATTTACAAACTGATCAAGGATGGCCAGCCTTCCTGGGACAATCAGAAAGTTGAAGCCGCTTTTGAACGCATTCAAAGTGACCGAATGGCGACTGACGTGTTCGCATAAGCATATGTATGGTCTTGTACAGTAAATTGTGAGTAGTCTGAAGATAGTACAAGGATAATTTTGTTAAGCAACCCTTCGTGGAAAAAAAAACCCTTCAAGAAGTGTAAGCATAAGTCCAAGTTTCTTTCAAACACCAAATCGGCCTAATGTACAATAATCATAGCTCATGGAAAGTAGTTACTATAATTCTTGACTTTAGAAATTTTCCCATGCCTCCAGTGTGAGCAGGAGGACCATGAGTGGTGGAAGTGGAGGCAGTGGAAACCCTGAGAACAGAACAGAACATGGTCAATGACATAGCCATGGCAATTAATGCAGCAGAAATGGATGTCATTCTATCACCCAGCCCCTCCTGTTCTGAGTTGGAGTGCAATGCCCAGCCCATCTTGGCCAAGCTGGCACTACCAACCAAGCCCCCTGAAATCAGGGACAACAATGAAGTGCAATGCATAGTCTGTGTCATGCTTGAAGAAAATTGTACAGTAGTGTGGAACACTTGTTGGGTATGGATCTAGGAGTTGGCACAGAGGAAATGAGGGCACCTCATGGAGGAAATGTCAGAGGAGCTGCAGGCACCATTGGAGCAATGGAAGTGGAAGCAGACAATAACAGAAGAGTCATCAGAAGTGGAGGAGATGGATGCAGGCAGACCCCAAGGCTGTGATGCTTGTGAAAACAAGCAGGTGGCATGCATATGGGATAGCAAGGGGTGAGAGAGTGCATGCAGGTGGTGCAGGGGCCATAAAGGCAATGCACCACGGGGTCAGAAAGTGTGTGCTGTAAAGGCAACCTTCTAGTTCCATGGAGATCACATAAATCATGTGGGCTGACAGAGGGGAAAACCAAAGAGAAAAGTCTAAGGTTCCCCACTGTCAGTGAGCCTATGTTATACTATGCCTAACTACAGTCAGGGTCATCACTCAACACCTGCCAACCCTGTCCTCTGCCATTTCCTATCCAGCCCCGGATGTAGCATAGTATGCAGGCCATCTCACCTCACCTCTGATGCTGTTCTGAAAGTGGAACTGGAGTGAAGTTCCAAACTCCAGAACTTTGGAGTTCTGGAGGTGTGGAGATGGAATGTAGGATTGGGTCAGAAGTGGAAAATGGGGCATCCCCTGACAGGTTCCATGCAGGAAGAAGGCAGAAAAGGCAAAGGCAAAGGCAAAGGCAAAGAAGGCAACACAGGTCCATGTGAAGGGTGGGAAGAACACTCAAGTCCCAATTTACCATCAACCCATGGAACACACTGATGCTGGGAGTGGAAGGAAGTGCAATTGGGAGTGGTGGGGTGACTACTGGAGGCGGGAGGGGCAAGGTTGCAGGAGTTGGCTGGGAGGGGATGATGTAAGGACAACCCTCAAAGCCTATAGAAATGCATCACACAGCTAGTAGAGGGGAAATCCAATGAGAAAAGGCTAAAGATCCCCAACTACTAGTAGATGATCATATACTACATACTACTGTGGAGATATTATGCATGGACCAAATCCTGCAGAGCCTCACTCCATGGAGTAATGGAAGTCAGGCATGGGAAAGTGAAAAGTGCAGATGGTTGACTGCTGTCAATGATCCACTTTAGGGGTGTTATGAGTATAAATTAAATAAAAGATATAAAAACAAATCCTATATTAATGACAATGCTGATGAGTCCCAGCATTCTATCACTGGGATATTTTCTACAGACAACCTTATCATGATCTATATTGATTCCTACTCCTATCCCATTCGACACCCATCACTGAGGCTGCACACATGCACACCCAAGCCCGTGATGATGTATCCATCACTATCCCAGCACATGGAGCAATCACATGCTGAGTGTTCCTGCAATGACATCAGAGATCAGGTCTGATGTCGATCAATCTACCCCACACATATATATATGTCACACAGATGCCTCGCATCCAATAATAGATGTGTAACATCTCAAGATGTCCCTACATTGCCATCACATTATTTGGGACAACCTTCAAATATCTTACTCCTATGTCAGTGTCAATTTATGCTTTATATTCACTACATCCAGTGTCATGCCCCACATCCCATGCAATTAGCCTTTTGTTCATTATTTCCTGTACCTCCATCCCTGCCATCACATTACATAAGCAACCCGAGAAATATTCCTTACACCAGTCAAAACTAGTTAAAAAAATACTTCAAATCATGTATGATAACTTTAGTAATAACAACACTTACCCCACATAAATAGTTCAAAGTTCTTTATTGAAGTAGTTACTAAGATAAATTGCATACACTGTGATTATCTTGAATATCCTCTCTTATATTAGACCTCTGTTTAATTCAGCTTCACTCGAAGCTTCAATTATATTCCCTTATCATATAAACAAATCATATATCACAAGAAGGGGTTTTAAAAATAGAACACAAAGTGCAGACTGTTGACTACTGTCAATGATTCACTTTGGGCTTTTTTGGAGGGGGAGAGGAGGATGTTAAGCTATGGATAGTACATGGTAGGTATACATAACCTCCAAGGAGATATTGCAGATCATTGGTCAGGGATGCTGGACCACTGGATGGAGTTCCCCTGACAGATGATGGATGTGGACTTCATGGTCCTTAAGGATATCTGGGATATCCTCTGGGGTCTGGGGGTGATGTTGGAATTCCAACTGGGCAATACAATAGGCATTGCAAGGGATACAGAGGAGTGTGATGGGGTCAGAAACAGGGGTAACAAGTGGTCAGTACCAGGAACTGTAGTATAGAGACAAAAAATTTCAAGATTTGAAAATCAGAAAGTGTCAGGGAAACCTACACTTTGCTTGTGAAGTGCTTGTGAAGTGTATGCAACCTATGCCCCACTTTACTGTGAATATTTCCATGATAAAGGCATACAAAGTACATGCACCTTTGCCAAACTCCTTTCTACACCATATCCCTATAACCAACTTTGGCAGATGGCCTCTTATCTCAGAACTTTGCAAGCACCCTCCATGGCATTCTCTGGACATTACCTTGCCCTTATTTATGCTTTGGCACCCCTGTTGCTTATGTCATTCAGACTTTGGATATTTAGAGTTACTATGCCTGAGGTATATGAGCAAAGGGTTCCTCAGAGCTTTCTCTTAAGATTCTCCCTTCACCAGTGTGCCACTTGAGTGTAGAGTATCTACTTAGGTTGCCCTAACACTTCTTCCCCCCCCCCCCTCTCCTGAAAACAATTATGACCTAATAGGTGTTTCAACCAATATGCCCAGATTGCTTCCAGGCAAGATCTCAGTTGGCCTCATGTGTTTGGCCATAAGAGGGAGTTCCCCATTCCACCTTGGACCTCAGCATACCTCAGGCCTCTAGCCTTGGTGTACTTTGATCACACTTGGTCACACTCTATTATTATGTTCCTATATTACTCTCCTGTCTATTCTTAGTTAGATCCTACCCTGCCCATACCATATGACCACTCAGTCACTCTATCTCAGATCCCCACATCACTCATATTATATAAGTCCATTGCACACATGTATATTATTCAGTTCTGATATCAACAAAGTATCCCCACCCCATAAGTCACATATTCTCTCTGTAGGTAGATTAGTTAACCCTTGGCCTTTGGATATCCTGTCTGAAATACAAGGACAAATAGCTGCATGGGCACAACACTATAAGTTGAACCCAAGTCCCTCCAACCCAACCCCAACTCAGCCTTTGGCTGAGTAGCTCAGCTACACCCATCCCATCAGTCAGCATCTTAACACTTGGGGAGCAATTCAACAAACTGGTCCTGGTAACAGATTCTGTTAATGATTATGGAATGGAGGGTTGTCTCAGGGTGGCAAGGATTCAATCCTTGCCCTGTGAGACTGGATGGTTGGGGTTAGTCTGCTAGTATTGTATGCTGAAGACCTGTTTGCTAGAGGCATACTGTAACAGTTAAGATGCCAACTTATGGGATGGGTGTAGCTAAGGTAGTTGGCCTTTGGCTGAGTTGGGGTTGGGTTGGAGGGACTTGAGTTCAACTTATAATGTTGTGGCCATGTGGCTGTTAGTCCCTGTATTTTAGATGGTGAAGGGAAATCAAACAACACATCCAAAAGCTTCAAACTCTGCAAGGGTCTTTAAACACTCCAAGCTCCACATGCATCTATTTCATCTCAGCCTATTCTATCATCTCAGTTTGGCCCAGTCAGACAACACAGCCATACCCCATTGATTATCAATTCATTATTATCTTTATGCCATCCATCAATGCAGCTTCAGACTCTATTCCCCTTCAGACCTTTGAGTCTCCAACATTGCCTTCACTATCACAATGGTCACTTGATTCAGAAGATATTTGAAGACATGCTGAGCTACATCATATGCTTCACCCCCAGTCACCCAAAGTAGCATGGCTCTCAACAAAGAAGTCACATTCATCTATTCCAAAAGCATATGCCATTGGAGATGCTGTGTTTTTCCAAGATGATGCACAGCCATTCACATTCCCCCTCTCTGGCTTTGTTCATCATATCAACACCAACCTGGTCACAAATATTTCAATAACATGAATGACTCACCTTGTTTCTATTTTAGTTAGTCTTTTCTCATTATGACTCATATTTGTTCTATTTTTGGACCTTTTATTACTCATTCACCATACTTTACCCCTATCTATAACATTCTCGCTTACTTTCACTATTGTGATTTCTCCTTTGTTTCCCCTTTTGTGCTTTGTCTTCTTGCCTTGACTCAGACTGACTCAGACTACTTGCTCATCATATGACTCAACCCATTGCAGTGCATGACATCATTGTAGATTGAGGATGTGTATATAAGGGCTCACTCTTTCTGTACAAATTCAAGTCAAGTTCAGTTCTCAAGTCAAGTTTCTCTTAAGTCTTACACTCAAGTCCAAGTCAAGTCCCAAGTTTAGGGCACCAAGTTGAAGCTTTGTCACAGGACATAGCTGTGCATACATCACAAGTCACAAGTCACAAGTACTATGTCATACATCACACAAAGCCAGGTCACCATCACAAGAAGTCACCTTCATTACATCCTAGAAGAACAGGCTGTATGACTCCTAAACATGTATATTCCCTAGCTTGATCATCATATGTCTACCTTGTGCTCAACCCCCTTTGATGTTCAGTCTCACACTTGAATACCTCTCTTGCTGAACTACCTCTCATTGCCCTATAGTCTTCCTTACCAGTGAGCTCAAACCTTTGACCCCATTGTTCCCATCCCACAAGGGGTGTAGTTGAGACTGCTATTTGCAGCACTTCACTGAAGTGTTTGGATCAGCAACAGGTATACCAAAAGGTACACCTGCACTGGCGTGACCTTTCCTCAAAGACTCATGTGACAATTCATATGATCTTTTTGGGTTATCCACTATGACTGTAGGCCCCCATCAATGTGGTAAACTACTTTCACTATTTGCAGAGCTAGTCTACATGTTGTCTTGTTTGCTAACATTACTTATTCACCCTAAAATCCAATCTTGACAAAGGGCACACTTGGAATAGAATAAAAATTTGATTAATCTGACACAGTTCAAGTTTATAGGATAAATACCTTACAGGGAAATATTAATCAGTAGACCCCTAGCAGTCAGGGCAAATGTGAATATTTGAATTATAACAGTTGATATATCCCTGATCTTTATACAGGCATATTTTGCTCAAAAACAGGAAATCCCTAGGCCAATAGTCTGGGGATTATTGTAACTAAGAAAATTATGAAAATATTGCCTTGAAATCTTGCAGAAATTTTGGATTTCTTTAAGATTTCCTGACACCAGAAATTACATTAAATAGTCAGTTTCTGGGAGCATGAAATTCACAATCTCTCAAATATTTCCTAAAGATTTCATAGTTTGGGAATTTGTCAAGAAATCACAGAATTAGTAGCTTGGAAATTTGAATGAGACTTAAAGTATTGTCATAATTTCCTTAGCTCAAAAATCATTATTAATCAAGGACGAGCATGCATTAGTGATACCTAGTGACTGTGATGTACTGACAGCAATAGTCATGCAGGTCACACAGCACCAGGGGTACTGACAGTGAGTTTCTTACCTCCCCTTCACACACCTGGGCTTATAATTTTGGCCCTGTTCTACATTGTCAGATGGTTTGTATTTGCCTGCCAATCTCTTCCTTGCTGTTTTGATAAGATTGAGGTTTGTTATGCCTCATTGACATGGCACCAGATGGGGTGCATGTGTCAATGACACAGGGGTCATGTGCTATGAGGTAACAGCACTTGGCCTCAGGGATGAACCGGGAACTTGGCTCAGTGATGCTGGTACAAAAGATGTGTTTTGCTTGGGAAATTCTGGGTGGAAAGGTGTTTAGTTTCAAGGGCCTAGAACTGTAATAATAACTAGATGATTTCTACGATGCTTTGGAGCTGCCAGAAACAGTGAGTAGAAGTCAGGAAGTATTTTCTTGGTGGTTCTAACAAGTAAATATATGGATTTGTGCAAGATAAAAGTTCTGGGTAATATTCTGCCACTTGTTTTGTCTAGGAATTACAGGAGCATTTATACTAGAATTATTCTAAAAATATCTTTGAAGCAGAATAACAGGTAAGGTGGAAATTAGTTGCAGGGATGGATGGATGCAGGCAGGGTAGAGCAAATATTCCCCTGCTCATGTTAAAACATCAGATGAACAGGAATATTACCTAGGATGTTTGGGGTAGAGTACTTCTAATGAATTAAGATGACAATTAATAGGTAAGAGGATGGGAGAAAATAAAACAGAATAAACTTGTGAAAACCTTTAATATAAATTACTATTTTCTGGACCTGTTTTGTAAGCATCCAATTGAGTGAGTGTATGTGATACATCACTCCTTCCAAATTCCATGGTTCCAAAGGCCCCATGCTGCAATCTCCATGCTGCAACAATATATTTTGTTCTGCTTGTTCCACCGAAGATTTGGTGCTTATATAAGCGAGCCAATCTAGTGGTCATGTGGGGTAATGACATATGTGATCTGATCCATGATCCGGTCTTAATCCAGTGACGTAGTGGGCATTAAAGGGCCAGTGACTGGTCTAGCAGTGTCTAAACTGCTACGGTTGTTTATTCTATAGATAAAATCCAATAAATCATCCAAATATTGCATCAGTCTTCTGAGACTAAGTATGAATTGATAGAAACATTTCATAATTATTTTTGTGTTTTTCTTTATCACAACATGGAATACAATAGTTACTTTGTAGTCTGGAGGTCTGGGGGTCTGGAGTTTCGGTGTTAGATCTCAAGGATCTAACAGTACCCCTCCTTTAGGGCTGAGCCCATGAGGCCTGTGTTAGATCCCTGTTCCACCTCAGATCTTGGCATACCTCGGGACTTTGGACCACATACCTCGGGCCTCCAGCCTTGGTGTACTTCGGTCACACTCAGACATACTCTATTGTTATATTTCTATTATTACTATCCCCCTCCATTCTTAGTTACATTCCACCCTGCCTGCACTCATGTGACCTCTCAGTCACCCACCCCCTGATCCCAAATCATTCCTAGTATATAAGTATGCTCCCCACCTATATGTTATCCAGTTCTGATATTAACAAAGTATCCCCCCCTAAGTTATGTGCCTCCCCAGTAAGTAGATCAGTAACCCTAGGACCCCAGGCCTCCCGTCTGAAATACAGGGACAGACAGCTGCATGGGCACAATACTATAAGTTGAAGCCAGGTCCCTCTGACCTGACCCTGTCTCAGCCATGGCCTTGTATCTCGGTAACACCTGCCCATGACTTGGCATCTTAAAAGCCTGTGGAGATGAGCAAATGTAAATTTGAGATTCCAGAAATCAGTATAAGAAGCAATGGGCCAGAATGACTCAGCAAAAAGGTCTCTTCTAATAACACAACTGCCCACACCAACCCTGACCCCCAAAAATGTCCAGCACCCCTATGCCCTTGTCTCAGATTGCCTGTTGCCTGGCCAAGCTTCAATAACAGCTCAAACAAGCTCAGGTTGAAGAGGCTCAACAGAAAGCCAAAGAGGAGGAGAAAAAGAGGGCTAAGGAGGAGGATGCCTAGAGGAAGGCAGAGGAGGCAGAGGAGGCCTGGAAGAAGGCTGAGGAGGAGTGGAAAAGGATTGAGGTCGTGGAGCAGAGGACCAAGGAAGAAAAGGCTTGGAGAGAGGCTGAGGAGTTAAAGAGGAAGCTGGCACACAATGAGGCGATCTGGAGGAAACAGGTGGAGGAGAGGAAAGCTAACAAGAGGATGCAGGTGGTGTGAAGGGAGCAGGAGGAGGCTTGGAAGGAGGCAGCCTTTGCAGAGATCCAGAAGAAGTGGGAGGAGGGCAGAAAAGGTGAACCATCTTATTGCTTTGTGCACTTAGGCTGATCTGTTGCTAGGCACCTCCTGTAGGGCATTTTGGGACTGGAAAGTTCAATGTGTCATCAGGGAAGGGGCTGCAAGTCCATGGAAGCATGTGCAGTCTGAGAAGGATGGGGACAGGGTGGAGAGAAAACCTAAGGGGCCCAATCCTGAAAGTTATCATTTGGCCTTTGGGGAGGCTGAACAAGGAGGAAAGGGACGGGGACTGCTATGCATTCTGCATGTCCCTAGTAACTGCAATGAATGCAGTTGTAATGCAGTTGTGGGCCAACAGAGAGATCCAGAAGAAGATTCTCATGGCCTTGGAGGATGTCCTGGACAGCCTTATTGGTAGGCTGCATGTGGTGGAGAAAGACCAGGAACTAGAGGTTGGAGATGAAGAGGAGCCTGAGAGGTCCGAGGGCTCAGAGGATGGGGAGGGTTCAGATGAGGAAGGAGAAACCTTCAAGTAGATAGGTTGAATAATAATGGCTTATTTTTTCTTCTTTCCTAAGAGTTAGCAAGTGGTAAAGGTCAGAGCAAGTGGTAAAGGTCAGAGCAAGTGGTAAAGGTCAGAGCAAGTGGTAAAGGTCAGAGCAAGTGGTAAAGGTCAGAGCAAGTGGTAAAGGTCCAGGCTTATGAGGATATGCCTGGTGGAAGTCCAAGGTAACTTCTGAGGTATGTCCAAGCTCAGAGGCTGGAAGCTGAGAAGTCTCTTTGTCCATTCCTTCATAATCAGCCCATTTGACTAAGTATGGCAACTTGCAGTTGTGTTGTTTATCTATCTTAGAGTCCAGCACCTCAGAGATCTATACTTGGGTTCTCCTTTGATGATGATCAGAGGGTCCAGTGTTGGGGATTGATTTGGGATATCATTTGGATTTGTAGATTCAAGCATGGAGACATGGAATACTGGATGGATGGAATGCATGCTGTCTGGAAGCCAGAGTGTAAAGGACATGGATCCAACTTGAGCTATGATCTTGAAGGGTCCTAAGAATTTCTCTGAAAGCTTTATGGATAGTCTCATGGTTTGGATGTGGTCAGACCAGACAAAGACTTTATCTCCTATTTGGAAGTTTGGAGGTGGTGTTCGACATTGGCCTGCAGAGGTAGAGTACTGTTTCTGTGCTTTGGAGATGGTTGTTTGAAGGCTGTTGGTGCAATTCATTGAGGTCCACAATGAAGTCTCTTGCCTTGGTGGAAGCAAGGTCTTGCTCCAGATGTATGGAGATATCCAGATGGTATCCTTTGTTGGCAAAAAAGGGTGATATGCCTGTGGTGGCATTTGGAGAGTTATTGTATGCAAATTCTGTGATTGGAAGGAGATTGGACCATTTGTCTTGCTGGTAGTTGCAGTAGATTTGGAGGTACTGTTCAAGGGATTGATTCATATGTTTGGTCTTGTCAAGATTGGATTTTGAGGTAAATATGTAATGTCAGTGTAATTCTGACATGGGCCTATGGTTGTAGCGAATAACTCAAGAGGAGTACACAATGAATAGCACATGTCCTCAAGGAAAGGCCACCCCAATTCAGGTGTTCCTTTCACTGATCTGAACACTCCTGTGAAATGTTGTGAATAGCAGTCTCAGTGATGCCCCTAAGGGGGTGTAGCAAATAAGACCAAAGGTTCAAGCTCACTGATAAGTAAAACTACTGATGTTGCAGTGGATAGTTTACTAAAGGTTTTTCTGCAAGTCTGAGGTCTGTTAGATCCCTGAGATCTAACACCAAACCTCCAAAGCTCCGAACCTCCAAACTCCAAAGTAACTATTATGTTCCATTTTAGTTCTTGTTGTTTGCCTCTTAAAGTATAATCCCCATTCACGACCCAAAGTAGAATACTTGTACCTTTCTTGATCCAAACCTCCAATCCAATTCCAAACTCTGATTATTATTTGACTCTTATGTCCTTCTTGTGTTATGCTTGTGTCTTTCTTGTTATATGTTCGATACAATTAGGATATGAGGTATTAATAGTCTCTGATCTTGTATCTGTTCTTTAGTTCAAATATCAACTTATTTCCTGTTACCAACCTCTAGTCTTCTCACATCACTATCTCCGTAGTTAGATACTACTAGTGATACTTCCGAGTCTGAACCTCCAGACAACTTCTGAACCTCCAATCTCCGAAATTAGGGGCCAAACGATAGTAGGTGGCACAACCCATAAGTTGAAGCCAAGTCCCTACCCCCTCGCATACCTTTGACGTCTGATGTCCGAGTCTCCAACCTCCAAAGTTCTGAGTAACATCCATAAACTTAAAATAGGGGTGATCCATGTATGAAGGCAGCATGATACGGTATGTCAGTGATGGTGGGGATCATAGATGGAGTGATTGTCTGGTAGTATACTGGAAAAACAGTGATCCTGACAGGTCTGTCCATTGCCTTTGGGGTGATATCCTGATGTGAAGTGGAGTTTCATATTTTTAAGATAAAATTAATATAAAACAATATTTCCTTATATCGTTGACATGGCACCAGATGGGGCGCTCGTGTCGATGACGCAGGAGGTCACGTGGTGCGGGATAACACTTGGCCTTGGGGACAAACCGAGAGTTCGGCTCAGTGATGTCAGAATGACAAAAATATTCGTTGTTTGGGCAATTATGGGTGGAATAGTGTTCTGTTTCAAGGGCATAGAACTGTAGTAATAACTATGTGATTTCTATGATGTTTTGAGGCTGCCAGAAACAGCGAGTAGAGGTCAGGAAATATTCTCTTGGTGGATTTAACAAGTAAATATATGAGTTTGTGCAAGATAAAAGTTCTGGGTGATTTTTTTTGGCACTGGTTTCGTCTAGGAACTATTGGAGTATTTATACTAGAACTATTTTAAAAATATCTTCGAAGGGAAATGACAAATAAGGCAGAAATGAATTATAGGGATGCATGCATGCAGTCAGGGTGGAGCAAATATTCCCCTGCTCATGTTGAAACATCGGATGAACAGGGATACTACCTAGGATGTTTGGGGCAAAATACTTCTAATGAATCACAATGGCAATTAATAGGTAAAAGGATGGCAGAAAATAAAACAGAATAAGCTTGTGATAAACCTTTAATATAGATTACAATTTTCTGGACCTGTTTCGTGAGCATCCAATTGAGTGAGTATATGTGATACATCACTCCTTCTAATTTCCATGGGTTCCGAAATCTCCATACAGCAATCTCCATGCTGTAACAATATATTTTGTTATACCTGTTCCACCGAAGGTTTGGAGCTTATGTAAGCGAGCCGATCTAGTGGTCATGCGGGGTAATGATATATGTGATCCGATCCACGATCCGGTCTCGATCCGGTGACGTAGTGGGCGTTAAAGGGCCGGTGAATGGTCCAATGCTTTCTGAAATGTTATAGACCTTTTTATCCTATAGATAAAAGTCCAAATAACTTGTCCATGTCCTGCATTAGTCTTCTAGGACTAATAATAAAATGATAGAGATTTTTTTGTAATAATTTTCGTATTATTTTCTTTATCACAACACATATCAAGAGCCTTTCCGAGTGACTGGAAGAAGGAGGATATGAACTCCAAACCTTGGTCAGAGGTTATGTGTGAGGGAACCCTGTGCTTGGAGAAGACGTGGAGGACAAACAACTTGGCTAGTATTGGAGCTGTGATGGCATTGAAGGTTGGAATGAAGATTAACTGCTTAGAGAGGTCAATGATGGCTAGGATAGTGTCATCACTGGAGGAAGGAGGAAACTTCTCAATAAAATCAATGAAGATGGAGTTCTAAGGTTGTTCTGGAATGGGGAGTTGCTTTAGTAGGCTGTATGGATGATGTCTCTGTGACTTTGAGTGCATACATGTAGTACAGGACTTAACATAGGACTTGATGGAGGTTTGGAGTTTGGGCCAGACGTAGTCTTGTCAGACCAGTTCTAAAGTCTGGTTCTTTCTGAAGTGTCTGGAGATTGGATGATCATGTACTGTAATACTCATAATTGGAGATCATTGCTATCCAGTGCATAGATCCAGTTGTCCAGCAGGACGTGTCCTTTGAGGCTGAGAGACCATTGTCCTGTTGGGTTACTTAGGTGATCTGCTAAGGTTGGATTGGAATTAGTGGAGGTTTGGATATCAGAGTGGAGTTGGTCAATATCCATGGTGATGGCTGCACAGAGTATAGGGGTGCAGAGTAATGTAGCTCAGAGTGATGAGATGAGTTGTTTGAAGGTGAATACCAGCTGGAGGTTGTGCAGATTGATGGTTGCATAGTCACTTTCCCCCTCTTTAAGGTAGACACCCCATTGTCTAGTTAAAGCATCAGGTTTGGCTCCAAAACATCTGGAGCAGAAATGAATGACCATGTTGAATTGAGACAAGTATTTGGACCATCAGACTTGTTGTCATGTGGGGAGCTTTGTTATTGAACAGTATATTAAGTTCTTGTGGTCAGTAACAATGTTGATTGGGGTTGGAAATCCTTTGAGGTAGTGTCGCCGGATTTTAGAACTTTGAATATTGCCATTAATTCCTTATCATGGATATCGTAGTTCCACTCTGTGGAGGAAAATGTCTGAGAATGGAACATGATCAGATGTATTTCATTATCATCTGGAGATATTATTGAGAGAATGGCAGCAAGAGCATAGTCAGAGGCATTGGTTTTGAGGATAAGGGGAGCTTTGGGTATCCAATGCTGAAGGATTGGAGCAGTGATGAAAGTCTTCTTGAGTGTATCAAATGATTTTTGGCATTCTTTGGAGAAGATCTGTAGAGCACCTTTGCAGGTGAGATGTGTCAGCAGGACTACTAGATTGGAATAGTTGAAAATGAAACACCCATAGAAATTGGCAAATCTGAGGAAGGACTGTATATCCTTGACTTTTCTCAGTTCAGACCAATCTTGGATAACTTGTACCTTTGTGGAGGCCATTGTGAGTCTGTTTGGAGACATGATGTATCTGAGGTACTCAATGGTGTCTGTGTGGAAAATGCACTTGTCAGCTTGGGCATACAGGTTGTATTGTTGGAGTCTTTGGAGTACTTCTCAGACATGCTTCCAGTGCTGCTCTGGTCATTGGAGTAGATGAGGATGTCATCCAGGTATACTAGAATGCATACATCCAACATGTCAGCAAAGATATTGTTCATAAAATGTTGGAAAGCAGCTGGTCCATTGGTAAGTCTGAAGGGAATGACATGCCATTTGAATGATCTGTATTGAGTTCAGAATGTGGTTTTCCATTCATCACCCTTGTGGATTCAGACAAGGTAATAGGCATGTCAGGTTGATCTTAGTATAGATACAGGCCTTGTGTGGTATATCTAGGAGATCAGAGATGCAAGGTAAGGGGTATTTGTAAGGGCGACCCTCAAATCTGTGGAGAATGTATTATATAGCTAGCAGAGGGGAAATCTAAAGAGAAAAGGCTAAGGATTCCCAGCTACTAGCAGATGATTATATACTACATACTACTGGGGAGATGTCATGCACAGACCAACATCTGTGGAGCTTTGCTCCATGGAGTAAGGAGATTCAGGTGTGGGAAAGCAAAAAGTGCAGATCTTTGACAGAAGTCAATGGTCCGCTTTGAGGGTTAAAAATAGCGCATAGAAGAGAAGATCTTAGACAGCAATCAATGGTCCACTTTAGGGCATTTCCAGAGGGAGGAGAATAGTGGGCCAGCAATGGAATGTGGTGGGTCCACACACATACTCCGAGGAGATATTGTGGACCATTGGTCCAAGGTCATGGATCACTAAATGGGGTCATGGCGGATCATGGGTCTGGGACCATGGATCTCCAAATGGGGTTCCCCTGACAGTATTGGTCTTTCTTGGTAATTCAGTTAAGGCCTCAGAAGTTGACACATAGGTGGAGTGATCCGTCTTTCTTTTTGGCAAAGACTACTAGAGCATCACATGGAGACTGGGTGGGTTGGATGAAATCCTGGGTTAGATGTTTTTCCAGGAATTCTCAGAGGGTCTTGAGTTCTTTCTGGGAGAGGGAATAGATCAGACCAAATGGTGGGGTTGTACCTTCTTCCAGTTCAATCTTGAGGTCATAAGGCCAATGGGATGCAAGCTTGTCAGCCTTGGACTTGCTGAAGACATCCATGTATTCACAGTACTCTTCTGGGACACTGCTCATATTGACTGGTGTTTTGTCTAAGTCAAGCTTGTCCAGTCTAGAGACAAGGAGCTGGAATGTTTGCATGTCTTCCATTCTGGATACACGGGCAAATGCTACAGCATTGATCATGGTGATCTTCAGAGCAATGAGTGGGGTTGTAGGTTTGGATGAGATTGGAGCTGGAGCTACTGTCTCTGTAGGTACCAAAGATTCAGCCTGTAATTGAGCATGGAATGAGATACTGCCCAAAGCCCAGTCAATGAATGGATTGAAGTGGGTGAGCCAGTTGTGTCCTAGTACTGCAGAATGGCTGGAATCCAACAAAGTGACATAGAACATCATGGAGTGTTGTTCCCCAGAAGGAAAATGGATCAGAAGGTTGACAGCTTGATGGATAATGTTGTTGGTCATACCGTTGAAGAGTCAGAGCGGGATTGGAGTAATGTCATATGCTTGGATTTTGTGTTCTGAGATGAAGGTGGATTCAGAAGCTATATGTCAAGCCAGACTTGACAAGGGTCAGGATAGAGGTGTTTGGAATGAGGTCAGAGGTTAATTGGAGTGTGAAGGAGTTTGGGCTGAAAAGAGCAGATGCATTGAGTTATACTATTGGGGTCACACCAGGAGGTACAACACAGTCCTCCTTTGGTGTGAGGTTCAGAGGGCTGCTAAAGAAAATTTTGACTCTGGCATGGACTTGGTGTTGGAGGTTGTCTTCTCAGTGGCCTCAGCAGTCAAGGCAGTGTGTGCCTTCATGGTGACAGCAGATGCTTGGTAGCATTCCTTTGCCATGTGTCCAGTCTTTCCACAGAAGAGATGCAGATTGTTATCAAGGCAGCGCTGTCATTCTTGTGTTGTTAACTTGCCGTCTTTACTGAGCTTTGAGGAGAGATCAGGGGTTTGTCATGGTTGTTGTCATGACTGCTATTTTCCACATCCCAAGTTCAGCGAATTCCGTTGACCTCCCTAGCATTATTCCATCATGCCAATATCAGCAAGGCCTCTGTAGTTGATCTCACTCCTATTTGCATGTTGCTGAACATGATCTCCACCATTGTACCACAATCCTTCACTCTTGTTTTGCATCATTTGCAGTCCCCTTGCAGCATGCAGGGTCACCAAGGATGAGCAGAAGCCCAGTGTAACCGATGGGTTTCACTCCCAGACCCCATCTGTCACTGTGCCCCATGAAGGGGGTTTGACTCTGACTCCATGTCATAATTTATACCCTAACTCTATGGTGTTCTCACCCCTCTCAATCCGTCCCCCCCTGCATTTGCTCTTTACTATAAGTACTTTGATTCCACATGTAAAATTCCCTTGTTCAATTATCATAGTCTACCTTGTTATTTGACTCCCCACTAGTAGGAAAAACCTTAGTGCAACGACCTACTCCCTCATCGGTAGTTGTGCCTAACGGTGAGCCTGAACTTTTGATCTTATTCGCTATGTCCCTTTAGGGGTGTTGCCGAGGCCGCTATTCGCAACACTTCACAGAAGTGTTTAGATTAGCAAAAGGAACACCTGAACTGGGGTGACCTTTCCTTGAGGACGTGCGTGATTCTTCACATACTACTCTTGAATTATTCGCTACAACTGTATGCCCATGTTGGAATTACACTGACATTCTATCTTTACCCTAAATTCCAGTCTTGACAGCTGTCTGGAGGATCCAGAGGCTCTGGAGTGGTTTCTGGAGTTTCCTGCCTTTGGAGTGTTCAGAGGTCTCTGGTTGGAACTTGGAGTTGGGTTTGCTGGGGCCTTCTCTTTGTTGGGTCAGTCATTGGACTTGGTGGTTGCAGCTTCCTGAGTGATTTTGAAATGTTGTTCCCAGTCACAGGCATTAATGGTTTGTGTTGTGATAAGATATTGTAAAAAGATATTGCGAAGTTTCCATTTTATTTTTTCCTCCTGTTCTCTCAGTCACACAAAACTGGGAGGAATATTCTAATAAAATTTATTTGTCATATTCAGAGAAAGAAAACCATGAGACAACATTTTCTGTTGTCTTGGCCTACACATGTGAGCCATAGACATGCTATGACATCACAACCATGAGTGAGGTGGGTAACACACATGATTACCCCGTACATGTGTCACTGGTGATTAATCAGCTTGGTTCCATGACAAGCAAGTGCCTGAACCACTGAGGTAATAAAAATAGAACAGAGAGAAATATTATGACAATAAAAGGTCATACAAAGGTAATAAAATCACAGAATTTGAATCAGGGAACACATTGAACATTCCCAATGTATCAGATTGCATATGGAATAGGAAATGGAAGGAATGGCTTTGACATTATTAAGTCAAAAGAACAAGCATTTTTACTGGTTATCTTTTCTTACTTGTCATCTAACACTGTTTTTCCAATCCCCCATTCACTGTTTTTCTTTCCCCAATGACTAATTACTTTTCCAGATTTTTATTTGTTATCTAAACAGTACTTGACACTATCTGCTTCACAGATAGTGATATTTTTCTATCCCCTTAGTTACTCATATTCCAAGACTCCATTGCTATTGTTAGTACTCCATAAACCATCCCTGAACTTTTTTATATAAGTACCATGATGTTTTGTATGATACTCTTCAGCTAGAATTTATATCTCTCCTCACACACATAAAAAGAATTAGGGCATTCAGACTTGCCTTTAAATTCCTTGTTGTTATTTCTAACAATTACTACGACTCACAAGCTAGTTATACTAGATTACTTGTTTATTCCTCTAACTCATCATTGTACCTCAAAACTCCCTTCACTCAACTGATGCTCTATCTTGACGCTAAAGCCCCTGAGCCGAACTATTGGTATACTGTCAACATCACTGCCAATCCCTGTATTACATCATCTTTGATCATTCCATGCATGTGTCATACTTAGTGCCATGTCCATGACAAAATGAAATAAAAATCATCTTGAGCTTTTTTTTTTCTCTTTTATCAAAAATAAAAAATACATAAAAATAATCTTAAAAGTTTGCACCATAGTTTGGAGTGCAGCAAGGGTGTCAGGTTTACCCATCTGAGAGACTTTGTCCTTGATTTGAGCTGGGAATCCATTGTAGAGCTGTTGGCATAATGTGACATCACTCTACTGGACCCTAGCAGCATGTTGGTTGAAGTCGATGAGGTATTTGGTGATTCGTTACTATGTCACACATTCAGAGGTTTTTGAGTTTGACCTTGGCTTTGGTTTGGGGGTTGTGAGGTCCAAAGTTGGTTTGAAGTTTGGACTTGAACTTGGCCCAGTCATGGAGCCAAACTGGGTTTTCAGTAGGAGATATTATTCCAGGTTCAAACCAGTCGAGTGCTGTTCCTTTGAGATATAATGTTACATCCATGCATTGTGCACTTCTGCTTCTGCTTTCTGCTTTCTGCATGATTGCTTTCCACTTTCTGCTTTCCACTTTCTGCTTTTCACTTTCCGCTTTCTGCACGATCGCTTTCTGCTTTCTGCATGATTGCTTTCCACTTTCTGCTTTTCACTTTCTGCTTTTCACTTTCCGCTTTCTGCACGATTGCTTTCTGCTTTCCACTTTCTGCTTTCCACTTTCTGCTTTTCACTTTCCGCTTTCCGCACAATTGCTTTCCGCACGATCACTTCTGCTTTCCGCACGATCACTTCTGCTTTCCGCACGATCACTTCTGCTTTCCGCACGATCACTTCTGCTTTCCGCACGATCACTTCTGCTTTCCGCACGATCACTTCTGCTTTCCGCACGATCACTTAACCCAACAGCTCCTGTCTACTGCCCAATTCATCATCAGCCCCAGGTGTGAAAGGTCAAACATACTAGGCCCCAGCATAAAGCTCCTGCCAATCCAAACCCCCTGACCTCATGCACATCCATCCAAGCACCCATCCGCACTTGTTGGATCTCACTGCACGGTGACACTTGATGGACTGACAACACATTTCCAGCATCAGAAATCACTCATGACCTGCACATACCTTGCTGTGTACAGGGGGCATCACTGCCATTACTCCCTTGCACATTTTGAATGCAATGCTTGTCCATGGCTGAAATCCTGACAGTAAGTGCAATGTCACCAAGGTTAGCATTTCAGATATCACCTAACTCACAATATAGATCACAAAACATGACAATCAATTTCACTGCTTACTAGAAATCCCATCCTTATCATCAATGCTTGCAGAAGTGGCACTGAGTCCACCTTACCAGTCACATGGACAATCCCACCAAAGACCAGGGTACAATCACACACTGGAATCACACATTTGCATACTTGCAGAGTTTCTTTAACTTTCATGAAAGACATGATGCTAGATACTGTGTCAACAATCAAGCTTTAAATGTTATATGGTTGGGTGTATGTGCAATATGCCTATATTTCACAACCTGCCTGCTGAACTGTCAGGCTTGCACTCTTCCAACATTCACACACCATGTTCCACTAAGTGTTCATCAATGTATTGTTAAGTTCACAGATGTTACTTGGAACTTTGGAGATTGGATATTCAAGGTTGGACTTTGAAGGGGTGCGAGGGGGGTAGGGGCTTGGCTTCAACTTATGTGTTGCACCACCCACTATTGTTTGATCCCTAATTTCAGAGATCAGAAGGTCGGAGATTGTCCAGAGGTTCGGAATTGGAGTATCACTAATAGTATCTAACTATGAGGATAGTGATGCAAGAAGGACAAGAGGTTGGTAATAGGGAAATTAGTCAATATTTAAACTAAATAATGGATATAAGATTGGAGGACTGTTATGGATGTGTAAAACCATAAGACTGAGAGGACAGAAGACAGATTGGAAGGGACTTCAGCTTCAGCTTATGTGCTGTGCCTCTCAAACAATCACAGGTCCTAAAACTTCAGAACAGAGGGGGTCAAGCAAGGTAAGACAGTTCTGCAGTACATGCAAAAGTAATAGTGAAAGTATACTCCTTCAAATGGGTAAAACAAACCATTACTCTCACTGGAGGGATGGTATCCTTGATGTAAGTGCAATGTAA
>QFFB01022190.1:0-19954 GCA_003316465.1 Ramaria cf. rubripermanens
CTCTCATTCTCCACTTGCTTCTTCTGGAGCACCTTGTTAAAGGCCAGCTGCCTTTTCTTCTCCTCTGCCTCAAGTCTCCTCTTCTCATCTACAGCCACCCACTCCACCACCTGCCTCCGAACTTGCTCCTCCTCTGCTTTCCTCCAAGCCTCTTCAGCCCTCCACTCCTTCTCCACCTCCTCAGCCTTGTGCCTTTCCTCCTCCACCCTCCTCACCTCCTCTTCTTCAGCCTGGGCCCACTCAAGCTCCTTCCAGAGCTCTGCCACTCTACAGGTGAGGTTGGACAATGGCGTGGAGATACCAGACATGGGTTAGGGTTGGCTAGTGTAGTGTTGTTTGGTTTAAAGGGAACCTTTTACTAAGTTCTTCTAGACCCCCTTGATTCTTATGCTGATTTCCAGATCTCCAATCTTTATGCTCCCTCAATCATCTCCATGGGCATCATGGGCTTGGCCCTTAAAGGGGGGATACTGTTAAATCCCTGAGATCTAACACTGAGGCTCCAAACCTTCAGACCTCCGAACTCCAAAGTATCTATTATGTTCTGTTTTAGTTCTTGTTATTCACCTCTTAAAGTATAATCCTCATTCACAACCTAAAATAGAATACTTGCACCTTGCTCAATCCAAACCTCCAATCCTATTCCAAACTCCAGTTATTATTCAACCCTTATATCTTTCTTGTTCTATGTTCATGTCTTTCTTGTTACATGTTCTTAGAATACAATTAGGATATGAGGTATTAATAGTCCTCCAATCTTATATCCATTCTTTAGTTTGAATATCAACTTATTTCCCATTACCAACCTCCAGTCTTCTTGCATCACTATCTCCATAGTTAGATACTACTAGTGATACCTCCAAGTCCAAACCTCCAGATAACCTCTGATACTCCAATCTCCAAAATTAGGGACCAAACAATAGTAGGTGGTGCAACCCATAAGTTGAAGCCAAGTCCCTACCCCCCTTGTATTGCTTCAAAGTCTGACCTCCGAGTCTCCAACCTCTGAAGTTCTGGGTAATGTCTATGAACTTAACAATCTGCTGGTATTCAGGACAATTCACAGCTAGCTATGAACACAAACAGCCTGGGACAGATGCCCATGTAGGACTTCTTGACCCCTGGATAGTCCAACTACTTAGTTATTTTCCAAGTTCTAGATAGCTTCAAGTGTATCCCTGTTCAATAATCTGAGTATATGGGCTGTCTAACTCTTGAGCAGTTGATTCTTTAATTCTGGTAAAGCATTGTTTGCTCCTATTCAGGATTTTGGACAGCTGCTCTATCTATGGGCCTTGACAGGTATGTACATACAGCCTTCCAGAGATGATCCGACCTTCAGATATTGTTCCCTTGAATGCGGTGATTGTCTCATGAACATTGGCCCCAGTTTCTCCCACTGGTTCACCCTCATCTACTCCTCTAGAACTACCATCTTCTATCTAGCTCACCCCACCCATTTCATCTACACTGTCACCGGTATTTGCTTTGAGTGTAAAGGCCAACAACATGTAGCTAATCAAGGAGAAATATATTGAGCACATATGGTACCACTATTAATATTGACAGCATCTCCAACTGCATGACCATCAGTTGAGCATTGTTCTGTTGGTGGTGGTACATTCTGTCTTTCATTATTTGGTATCTGCAACTGATGATATTTTATAAGTGTCGTGAGCTCTTCGGCCGTTCCTTGACTTGGCCTGCTGTGATATTGGAGGCATGACTCATACATTGCGACGATGCTTCGAGCTTCAATAGGGGATTGCGATGTACTGTACTGGCTGTGTTTCTGGACCTACATTATCTAGAACAATCTGCTAGAATATGTTTATTAGCCATTTGCTAATAATATGCTCTCATCTGCTCTTAGTAAAATGCACAAATCTGCCCTAATCTGCTTTCTGCAGATTTTCTAAATCTGCACTGGTCTCCTTTTGTCAAAAACATAATTTAGCAAATTAACGCATGCTACAACAGATTAAGCTACGCGAAGGGCTATACTCCTGGCACTCGCATTCTGCGCTCAGCTGGTATCTGCTCTGGCCGGGCTTTTTTTGAGGGAGCAGATTTTCCCGATGCCGACAGATGCCAGCATAGGGGGTTTTCACCGGGCCTGAGGTCCAGAAACGATTGACTGAAGCATATCAAATCGGTGTCCACCGGGGGAGTCATATACAACCACATCCTTCGCTTTCACTCATTGAAGTTCTGGAAATCTGGCTCCTTTACGAGAGCTTGATCCCATCCAGGAAGTCGTAATACCATCCTGAGGCCTGAGGCTGGATCATCCACGGGATGCGTAGGATGCGAGTGATAGGCTGAAGAAGCGATGGGATAACGTTGCGCAGACGGACAGGGTATATACAAGGTCCCCAAGAAGTTCTATAAGGCAAGCCATCAGTTTTTAGTCACAGAAGAACTCGTAAGTATACGAACTCTCCAAATCATGGAAGGGGTTCTTGCATCGAACCCAGTCATCAGCGTTAATACCTAGGGGTGAACAATGGCGCTATGGAGTTGGTAAATACGTGATCGTCAGCCAAGTAGAATTTGACAGCACAACTTACCGTGACATGGCTGGGGGACAACGCAGGTTGACCAGAAGAGCTCGGATATACCGCCATCTGCTCCTTGTTCTGAGATTTCGGTGCCGCCAGTGTCGTGGCATGTCCACGATGACTTGTGACCTATTATAGACACGAACGTGAGCATTCGAAGATAGAGCTCTTGGAGGTGGCTGTTGAAGCACCTCCGTGGCATACACGCTATTTCGATGCTGTCGAACGTACTGGCTGGCAGGCCCAATGCTCTCCAGCGAGGGCCTGTCAACCGTCTTGACAAATTCTTCATAAGGGTCTCGGCGCAGTAATTCGTCCGTGAAGTCTGGGGTCCATCCAGGAGAATAAGCCGGCTCTTGAGCTGTGAATTGGTGTGCAGTGGCCAGTGAATACAATACGTCGAAAAGATATCCTCATAGCTTTTTTATAGAGAGTCATAAGAGTGTGACTGACAAGGATAGCTCATATGACCGTCGTTAAGAAGAGCTAAACCCAAAGTTGATTTATCTTCAACCTCGATATACTTCCGAACCCAATTGATCAGGAACTCCTCGTGCGAAAATCGGTGTGGAATTCCCTCTTGCAGGTTTGGAACTGCTGCAGCAGTGTGACCAGTGATAACGGCATGGATAACGTGGAAACAGGATGGGCCTCGGCGACATAGAATATTCTGGGACTGTGGAAGTCGCCATGTGTTGTAAGGACACAAGGGCCACGCAGTAACGACAAGTAACTCACGGTGTCCACACCACTAGTCCTTTGTGGAGTTGCCCCAAAAGAGTAGCTTACGCTGCAGTTCCGTGACCGATGTCTTTGGGCTTGGGTCTGAGACATGACAACAATGGCGAGTTGTACGAAGTAGAGGGGGGTAAGAGAGCAGATCGATTTTTCATGATCAGAAAAACAGTGTACTTTTAACGAGGAAATTGCGTACAGGAAGATGGGTTTCCTCCAGTATGGCATCCAATCATATTGTCAATGGCTCCCGGAAAAGTAGATCATCATGAGATAAAATGTGGACATGCTATGTTTGCATCGGCAGTGAGTCACAGTGGTGCTTGCGTGGCGGCCAACGGCATGCATAGACACAGTTTTAGCTCTGAAAAGCGTAAAGGTAGAAATTTCAAACTCAGAAACAGGTCCACAACGCGTCGACACGTGACCACATCCACATCCACATATTAGCGTGTTGATGACAAATCTGACATCGTAATAATATTCAGAAAAGATAGACATTGTTTCTTCCCACTCCTGCAATTGTTATAATTTTATTTCAGATGTAAATGCCGTATTGAAAAATAAAAAATATGCTGAATCCGAATATAAGTGAACGCTTTGGCCTTCCTCGCTTAGATGCTTCAAAGCGTTCTCTTCCAAAGGCTGTCCTTCGCTAACTGTCAACCGATCACGTTGAGACAAAGCATAGGTGGAAGAGGTAGACAAAGGCAAGTATCGCTCTGCGGGCATCCCTGACCGAGGCCAAATTTCTAATTATATCCCGACAGATCATCAGTCAGTTCGGAGCATCCCGTCCTCTCCGATACGCACTCCGTAAGCTCCGCCTTCGGCAGTGTACGCGTACCGTACGTACGCTTTGCATTGTATCGCTTCGTATTCCCAAGATACACATTATAGCTTTGATCATGGAGGGCGAGTCATTTTCGTGAACGGGACCATACCAAAAAAAAAGTAGACCTAACAAAGGACTGTCATGACCTGCAGCTCGCGGAGCATCATGCAGGTCAGCGGGGAGTTCCACGAGGAAGTCATATAGTGGGTTTTAACGTAGAATGATAGACCAATGTAAACGTTCCACCAGCGTAGCGCAACGGGCTAAGCTGAAGCACTGATCACGGATAATCTTACTGTCATGCCTCTAGAGTCTGGATACAAACAACACCCTCTAATCCGTGCTCAATATGGGGGCTAACCACTTTCATTGCCAAGGAGGCCAGCTTAGTGCCAGTCGACAGAATGTTCGAAGAGGTACTACTGTATTACAGCGGAACGGTTGTATTTTGGTCGTATTTCATCACGGGCGCCTTGTGATGTAAATGGATCCTACTAGAACACTTGCTGACCACGTCACTCGAGCTAGTGGATCATGCAAGAGTCGGTCAGAACATCCTTTCGTCTTCAATATAGTGCGTACTGTTTGGCTGATCTTCAAAAGCCAGTGTATCCAGGTAATTATGACATTCTACAACCCGTGTCAACACCATACTTTGGTCGTCTGCCACTTTGAGAGCCTAGCAGCCAAGAAAGGCGTAGCGGTGTTTGGTGTGTTATATACACAAACAGCACACGACACTGCAGAGGCCGCCCTTTGTGATATGGCTCAGATCATAGATACCCCAACCAAAATCCTTCTCGAATTTTTTCTCATATCTTCCCCTCAAAGCTCTCATTGCAGCTCGTGGCGTTTGTCGACACTGGCGACAGCTTGTCATCCACGCAGATATTTTGCCTCGTCGCGCCCTCCTCGACCTCTATCAAATGATCGTTGAATCCCCATTATTCACCCCAACCCGACAGTGGGTCGTGAATACACTCGATCCCTTTGATCGCCAGGGATATCTCGATACGCTGATGGAAATGAATCTGCACCTCCCAGAGGAATTTTGCATCTGGGTCCTTGAATAGCCTGCTCGCGCCGCCATACTTGGACATTCGTCCGGCCTGCCTGCTACTGCTGGTCCTGATTACTATGCGGAACAGATTCGCGTATGCAATGTAATAGGGATAATCCCTCCTAGGGTCACTATAGTGGACTTCAGGCGCTATCCCCCCTACAAATCCGACCGTGCGTTAATATTATGGACCGAAAAGCATAAGTGCCATGCGATCCTTCTCTTACTCGAGACGCATCCGCATAGTGGCAAAGTGTATGAGTTAGTGCACGATCCCGACTATTTGGAGACTGGGGAGAGCTCCGGCAAGTACGACACTGTATATCCGGACTTCATCAATTGGCAAAGACGTTTGTGGGAGAGGGTAGAAGAGGAAGTGGCATATGGCATCCAATAGAGGCACCGAAGGATGGAAGAAGCTAGCTAGATCTGCACACCGTTTACATAATCAAGCCCAACCGATTCATTGATCATCATGACCTCAGGCAAGCCCAGAAACTTCACACTTTGTTCCGAATCAGTCCGGACCCAATCATGCAACTTATTACAGTTGTGACGCCACCCCCTCAGACAATAAAAATGCACCAACGACCGACTATGCATGTTGTTTCATCAGAGTGTTCGATGTCTGAAGAGACCGACAGTTTCACGAACATCATGGCTCTGACGCTTGATCTTACTGCCGAGACCTATAAGACTGAAAACTACCTTGACGGTATGGCTTGTTCGCTGAAACCTTCTGAACGACTGAATTTGCTCAGTCAGCAAGGAGGGATATATTATGCAACATTTGGTACGTGAGGATGGAGGTATATAGCATGACAGCTTAGTTTCCAGACATGGAAACCTTATACCTGGTATTTCTACTAGAGTAAGAGCCAATTCCGATGGTCCCCTTGGTCTAATGTTCGCTTCACGTTTCCATGAGGTAGTTTTTTCGAAGCCATTTACAGTACTGCAGTCGTCGGCTTACAGTATTATGTACACCAGATCGTGGTTCCTTGTGCAGTCATGTGCTCGACTCGAAGCTGATCATGAGCTTTGCAATGTAAGTCCCGTCCCAAGCTTGGGAGATAGAAAGGGATACAATTGTGCCTTTGGTGCTCGTCTTCTTGCACTCCATCAATTGATCCCACAACCTCCCACTTCGTGACTGGTAATACGATCGAGTGATTTGGGTCGCCATCGCCCCCTCTTCTAGGTCAGGGAGGATGTCACACCACGGGTGATAGTTGTGTATTCCCGCAGCGACGGAGAACATTTCTCCAGTTGTGTTGCCTTTGAAGAGGAGACTTCCAGATGAGCCGCTGTTTTCCATGTCGAGTCGAAAAATTGTGCTAGATAATTCCGACCATTTATTGGTCGGTGGATCAATAAGTCCTTTATCAACCACAGAGAATTGCTCTGTGATCAGATTGTCAACCTGGAACTGAATGCCATAATTGTACGCCGTGCGATCCTCTGTGTTTGCAGCGGGTGAGCTGTCGAAGCTGATCGTGGGCCTTGCAGCGAGTGAGCTGTCAAAGCTGATCATAAGCTTTGCAATGTAAGTCCCGTCCCAAGCTTGGGAGATAGAAAGGGATACAGATGTGCCTTTGGTACTCGTCGTCTTGCACTCCATCAATTGATCCCACAACCTCTCACTTCGTGACTGGTAATACGATCGAGTGATTTGGGTCGCCATCGCCCCCTCTTCTAGGTCAGGGAGGATGTCACACCACGGGTGATAGTTGTGTATTCCCGCAGCGACGGAGAACATTTCTCCAGTTGTGTTGCCTTTGAAGAGGAGACTTCCAGATGAGCCGCTGTTTTCCATGTCGAGTCGAAAAATTGTGCTAGATAATTCCGACCATTTATTGTTCGACGGAGCAACCAGTCCTTTATCGACCACAGAGAATTGCTCTGTGATCAGATTGTCAACCTGGAACTGAATGCTATAATTGTACACCATTCCATCCAATGTATTGGACTCGCTTAGAGCAGGTGAATCAATCGCGGGAGATTGAGCTATTACAGTGAAAAGATAGTATGAGGATGAAGAGAACGCAAACACACCTAGCGTTTCAAGTGACTGATCCCCGTGGTTTACTCTCTCGGTTCTCCCAATATCATCCATGATAATTGCCATGATCTGGTCCAAAACTCGCTTGTAACCAATTTCTTCACTATTCGCAAACTTGCACATATTCATATGGTCGGCAGGAACACTGATGATCTTCACCCCGAATCCATCAATCATCGCTGAATGCTCCGGCACAATCTATGGCACAGAGTGAGAAGTGGTAAGAGTGTGTAGGTCCTCTCTTACAATTCCGACATGCGTAGGCAATTCTTCGTATGCACAAACAAGACGCATGTTCTTGCTGATTGATGCGAAACTCCTCCTCTGTTGTTCGAGAACCTGGGAATCTTGGTGCAAGGCGTCGACGATCTTCTGATTAGGCTGTCTCAGGCCCAATTTCGCGATGTTTGAAATTATTGTGGCGAGGTGGGCCTTGTCGGTACCCCTGTGCGGTGTTCCAAGGAAGATCTTAACAGCAAGGCATCATTCGTTCGTGAAAGTGTGGTGGCCGAAGAGACATGTGCTCACAACGCCCTTAGTGCATTCATAGATCCTGGCACGATAAGGGTCTTCTTTATTATGATAGTAATCAGCCGATCGAATGAGAGCCTGACGGAATCACTGTTAGGCTTTTTTTTCATTAACTTAGTCGGAAAGGGACACCAACACTTACTTGTTTGATGACGATGCCTCCAAGACTGTGGCCGACGAATATGATTGGCCGGGACTGTTGGTGACTTGGTGAGGCATCACGACATCCGCTAGGGATGATACTCACTTGAACATCCCTCGGGCGCAATAAAAGACCAGAAATGTCTGCAAGCAAGACTTCTGCATGACCGAAAATGCTGGATTGACTGGTGCCGGTAAAAGCCTTCACGGCACTTGAATCATAGCCCCATGTGATGATTCTCGTATTTTTTATGTCATTCTTGAGTATATCCCGCGGCCAACAAATGCTGTCTGGATAGTTACCGAATAGGCATAAGCATGGGCGGTATTGGTATTGTCAGCCTCTGTACCTTTGTTCCATGTCTTAATCTTATTCCCTCGTAGTCCATGTATAAAGATCACACTAGAATTGGTTAGAGATTCCAACTTGCGAACGGATCCGTATCGTCAACACTCACTCAGCGACAACATTGCCCTCGCCTTGCCAGAGCACAGCTGGGCCAAAGCCCGTGTCAGGTTGGTGCGCCGTCGAACTCGGAAGCGGCTGATTAGGATATAATCGAGAAATGAGCCTATGCAACATACGGAACAGATAATGGTGGCAGGCTTGGTGCTTGTGGCAAACATGGGAATAATTCTTATAAGGCACGCCAATACATTGGATTACTAAGAATGTGCACTGTAGGAAGAAGATTCAATGCAGCACCATGCACTTGTATGTCTTCGGAGTAACGGAAAAGGGCGCCGTTCTCCGCTCGAATATGGCACTCCGCCCAAAAACTTGAACACCTCAAGAGATATTATCCTAGAAAAATTCAGGCAATTGGCCATGTCCCAAGAGTCTGCGATGTCGAGCCCTCAAGCGTTGACCACACAATAAGGAGGGAGCCACGCAACCCCACCTGCATACGATCCCCGTGATTGAGTCGCGCAACCCACGATGTGACGTCTTATGTAGCTCACCTCCCTGTACATCGATGGTAAGAGTGCTGGCGCATTATTTCATTTTATTACTTTCCTCTGAGACCTATTTTCGCAACACCATGGTTTTGTCGGAAAAATCCGAAAATCCATATCCGGCCTGATAAGCAAAGCCTTATTAGGCCCGATCAACAGGAATTAAAAAAATGGCATGTAAATGTTGTTATTACAGACAACACCACAATAAAATATGATAATTTACACTGCATACTTATTTTCCATAACTTGTGCTGAATTGTGCTGCCAAAGAGTTGCTTTATACCTCATTACCACATTTGATAAGGTGTAATCAGGCCTGATCAGGGATTTTCGGATTTTTCCGACATTTGACGCTTGGTGTGGTGCCTCCATATATGGATTTGGGACTATCGACTGTCAGTGACTTCGAGGTGAAGACAATGCCCCGTGTGTACAGAAGACCAGTTGCCTCAGTTCCAGCCAGACGTGCAGCGAAAATCACTGCACCGCGCAGTACTTTATAGTGTGGAAGCTTTCGCTCATATACCCTCTACACGAAGCCTCGAGCGTTCTCCAACTCGTTGTCCCAGCAAGGAGGCAGCAGCCTCGATTCCATACAGTACATCGTGAATTATAACATACTCCTCTCGGTGACGCATACAGCACATCCAAAATCGATCTCTGGTATAATAAAATGTAAGACGTTTCCACGATTTCGAATTCAATATATATACTCATCTGCAACACATTCGGCCATTTAGTAACCCATATACTATTGTCTGATATGGTACAGACGATTGGGTACAGTATACTTTCCTCCATATATACCACCTGCGTGATGCATTCTTTCTAATCTCCCTCAGGCATGACGCTACCATTGTCCTTAACCCCTCCGTGTCGTTTATGCAGGATAGGCGTCATCTATAGAGACCGTGATGCGGGGACGAGAATGGTGAACTTGAAGGACTAAGGCTTGACCTGGGGGTGCGGTACGTACGGGTATTGGCCGATGCATTGTTTTGGAACTGTGAAGTATTGGTCCAAGCTGAGCGCCGGCAGCAGGTTTCTTCGCTCGGGATCCTTCGAGGTGAAGCCAACTCCCCGTGGATTCAGAGAATGTTTCGTTGCAGCACTTCAAAACCTGCATTCTCAGCTGCTCAAGTTATACCGGCAGTACACTCGGACGTCTTTTGAAAACCTCGCGAGTCCCACGAGTAATCCAAATTGAGCTCTACGCCCAGTATATCCAGATATATCCAGCGAGATGAAGAAACGATCCGGGTACGTTATACCATCAGTGAGCCGTAGATTCCAAATTTCCACGTCTGACGCCCAACACACGATTCACCATTTCAAAGCTAGATAATATAAGACCAGACCAGACCACTATATTCCAACTCTTCGTCTCATAATTATGCCGGAAAGTTTCCGCGAAGGTATACGTTTGATCTAGATAACGTGCTAACGGCCTAGAGCTGCACCACATATCTATCGATTCTTCGCCCGTGGACGCCGCCACTACAAGGGATATTAGCTTAAGTCATCTGAAGGTATGAGGCATCAAAAAAACCGGAACGAGGACTTACCATGTTGACGTACAACACTGACATCACCGGAGGAATCGTCTACAGCGCTCGCAAGCTCCCTACCGCTAGGGATTTTCTCGAGTTCGATTCCCACCACTGTGTTAGAATTAAGAGGGACGATCCCACCCGTGAGGTTCAATTCTTTCGGAGATTCCAGTCTCGTCGACACTCGGATCGCCGATTCCCTCCATGAGCGAGTCGTGAATCGGTCATGTAGCTACATGAAGGCTCGTTACGAGATTGTGTGACGAACGTGTGATGCCATTGGGATGAGCAACACTTTCTTGAAGGGCAAAATGACAGCGACCATGATGAGAACAGACGGACTGCATGTAGCATTAGCCATAGGACTTAACATCTAGGCTTCTAGGCTCTGACCTGTCCCGCACAGTTGCAAGGATTGACCTGATGATAGGCTATTGACCGCATTTAAAATTGAACATCCAAACCCATGCAGGTAATGAACTCATTCTCGAGGCCTGTTAAAGTCAATATCCGGTACGTCTCATGGAATTAGACATCATACAGTACCGTCCTGGCAATGGCACTTGCTAACGTTATGGTCAATATAATTCTGAGTCAGTGTTAGATGGAATGTTCAGTGGTGGCTGTCATAAAGTACATACCCATATCTTATGAGACCTAGATGCATAATCAGCCATTTCAAAGTGTCAGGATAGATTACCCTACCTCGTTTAGCCGAAGTATCAGTCAGTGACTTTCGAGGTGCATCTGACTTCTCTTGAACGCCGCACGATTCCAACGGCATTGTAAAGTGTCACAACAACAACCAAGTGTCAAAGAGCCTAATGAACACATCCTCGATTGCTGACGCTAGGAATAAACGGTCCGTTAAAGCTGCGACTGAACATGAAAAGTTCTCACCTCTGACAGGGTGACACATGAACTGTGATGCCGTATCGGCGTTTAAGAATACAGTAATGGCCGACTTGAACTTGAAGAGGGAAGTGCGCGTACCACTATCCGTGCCAACTGTCCATATACAGAAGCCAGAGTGCTCCGAGCACCTAACTTTTCAATTTATTGTGCTGAGATGTGGCATATACTTGCATCACTGAAAGCCCTGCAAGAGAGATATGTAAGTTTATAGTTGAGGAATCAGCAGCACATAGTTACCTTCTATACCTGGAAGGACCACAATGGCCAGATGTGGTAGGAGATGAGCCAAGGTGTTACACACACTGTTTTGGCATCAGATGATGCATAAAAGAACACAAATTTCATACTGTACACTGTATGTAAGCAACCTATATTTCATGATTAAACCCTCTCACCTCGAGTGGGATGTTTGCCATGTCCGAGTATACCGTAATGATAAAGATAAGTAAGGCAGTGTAGCGAGTGAGCGGGTAAAGGACCGTTCCCAATCTGACTCTTCTGCGCCGGATATGGGTAATCTCGGACGGGAGTGTCAAGAGAGTATCATAGATGAGGAGCGCTGCAGTGCTTGAATCAGGGTACATTAACAGTACACGGATGCCCTTTACACACCGATAGTAGCAACGTCCGTATGGTGAAGAGTTAGACTTGTGGGATGTCAGATTCTACACCATTGAACATGCAGCTCGAGCTACTCACGTATCTGACATCCCCTGGATGTCCACATTCTGCGGAGAAGACATGTGCAGTGATCGTGTACTGGAAAGTTCAAGGGAAGAGATCTGAAGATGGACGATCTATCTAGGAAACCTTATAACAATAAAATTCTTGGATGGGACCGAAGGTCGGAACTGAGACCGTGGCGGAGGGGATCATATATTACTTCGAGTACTTATTCTCAGCAGAGATGACCTTCGCGTGCGTCTTCAGGGACGAAAATAGCTATCAATAGTCAGAAATAGAATGGGAAAGCACGCTCATAGCTCGTTACAGACATCACGAGCATAGTCAGAACTCCATGGACTAGTTATGAGTAAGAAACATACAGAAATCACTGCTATTGAATACGTCTTCGACAAAGAGGATAGGTATAAGGACGGTCACATTTTTGGGGAGTCGCGGTTGCAATCACATCAGACCCTGAACAAAGTTAACGCATGCACCACAATGTGGAGTCGTGGAATCTATACTGACCCAAAGAGCCACCATGCACAATTGATTGTCGTGGGATCTGGAAACACTGCTTTCCATCCCATCGACAATTTAACCATCACTTAGCCTCCTATAGACAGACATCATTGAGCTTCCAGAGCGAAATTAGAACCAATTCACAATCGTGCCGTGCCAGGTATCGACTTTCCGAGTGTTGCCTAATGAGACCCACATAGTACCGAATGGATACCTTGCGGTTGCATGCCTGGAGAAGTACTTTTGATTTCACGCAAACAATGAGCACTGTTTGAGAAGCAACCCCTTGACATGATCTTCTCGATGTCCTGATCCGGTATCAACCTTCATGCTTCAATATGTCAGATATATCAGACATCAAAACACTGCCACAATTTGTGAAAGATTCTGTTATCACCGTGAGTAACTCTATGAAATATAGTCCTGGCACCGTGATCGCGATCCGTAGCAACTCGATTTTCTTGCCATTTTCCTGATCGACTTGTATTGACAGTACATCTAGATGTTGATGGTGGGAGTGAGTCGCATGAGGTTGGAGCTCAGTTTGGGTCATGTCCGGATATCGCACTACGTCACTGGAATACCTAGAACGGCCTCCGGCGCAGTGCTTATTACTGTAATATCACCGAGCTAAGAAGCATAGCATGAAATCCAGTGATTGTAAAAGGAGTAAGGCGATGTCCAAATGAATGTCGAAGCCACAAAGTCACGAAGCGGAGACCTCACTGAGAGGACATACTTATCTTGCGCTCATTCGGCACCTGCCGGCCATGCCATGGCGCCGTCGGTGCCAACAGGCAAGTAGCTCGAGCATATGCTGCACTGCCAGCTGGAGTTGCGGATCCATCGCACCTTCCCAGCACACCACTGAGTCCTTTGTGTCTTAGCTCATTCTGTGAGATTGGCCAACAATCTCAATTAACTCCCACCTCAGAACTGGTGACACGGGCCGCCGTCGCCTCCTCTTCTAAGTCAGTAAATGATGGTTGGATTCCTGCAGCAACGGAGAACATCTCTCCAGTTGTGATGTATCTGAAGACAAGACTTCCGGATGAGCCATCAATGATTTTGTATTTCAAGTCGATAGGTGGTGCCAGATACTAATTCCGTCCATTTATTAGGGCCTATCTGAGTAGAGGTTTTGATGGGGATTGGAGCAAGCGTTTGCGCCCGAAATTTGGATTTGGATTTGGATTTCGGCCGGCACAGTTGGCGGAGCTTACATGGCATGATCAGCCATCTGCCAAGTCGTGAATGAAACATCCAGCTCAGATCCATCCTAGAATTTGCTATGATGCACAAAAGGAGGGCATTATCTTGCCTCTCTCTATCATGGTGTTGGTGGTAATGAATAGGAAATTCAAATTCTCGCCCTTGCCAGCGATGGCAGCAGCTCACCAGAATCGACCCGTTCAAAACTAGCTTATCAGAGTTAAAACGGTTTTCGGGGCTTTGTCGGAGCTTTATGAAAATCCAAATCCCTGTCCAAATCCTCCCTAAATCCCCATCAAAATGTCTACTCTGAAGAGAAACTTTCCATACTCTGATTGACAACTTGAGTCAGACTCAAACCCCATCATAGGAAGGAGAGGTTAGATTTTGCAGTCCTATACACAATAGAGACACTACATATGTATGGGCATTGCATCACAAGATTCAGGTAAACTGTTATGATCCGGTTCCTCGCGGATCTCCGGTAACTATATTTGGCCACTAACCCCGTCCCGAGCCTGCACCCCGCGCCCGACCTTACCCGAGCCCGTCCCAAAGTAGTTCGAGCCCGAGTTCCGAGCCCGAGTCTGAGCCCGAACCCCGTTTCCCCTCCGTTCCCGAGCTTCATTACGATTCCTTAGATAGTTTGTCTGACCCTGTCCCTCTGTCCTCCGTATATAAGTCTCGCTCTGTATGTACTTCGCTTCTCAGTCAGAAATCCAACTAGATACCCTTCTAACCCTTTACGAGTTTCTTGCTCCAATTCCTCTTAGTCCCTCCGCTCCTCTGGTCCTGATCTCCTTCCGAAATCAAGGGCACGTGTAATAGTGGATGGCGCAGCACATAAGCTGAAGCCCAGCCCTCCCTAGTACTCCTCGGTCAAGCTCGGTCCGAGCTTCCCCGAGGTCCCACACAAAGACCCGGTCTTAACATAAACAATGCCCACTCATTTTCCTCCATCTACTATTGCATGCTACAGACCATATGGCATCATCTTTCTGTTGTGCAACTTCATTTATTCGAGGCTCCTTGGAACTCTGATGAACCATTATCTTTCATTCTCACTGCGCGCACTCCCTGACAGCGGATGCAGGCTTAAAAAGCCTGCATCTGAGACTGTGCAGCCGGGGTAGTTTATAAGTCTTGCTGATAAACCACCCTGCCTGCACAGTCTCGGGGTGCTTGACCGAAAACTGCCACCGCCACCATTGGATTGGAAGTTAACACTCCCGCCCATACGTCATACATCTGTGGGCAGGGCCAAGTTCAGCACCACCGAATATGCCTACAGAACACGGGCTTGCCTCCAATGGGTTTTGCCATGTGATTCGTCCCCAAATTCATGTGCGTTTACTGCTCAGTGCTACGGCTAGCTCCTGCAATACTACATGAGCAGCCTCAGCCTGCACAACACGGCAAGAAACAGTGGAAGTTAAATAACTAGTTATTTGTAAGTGGAAGACCCTAGACAGCTCACCTCAGGAAATCACCATCGACCTGAATATGTCTCTGCATGCCATTCAGCATGTTATCCAGCATACAATGAAACTGTGCGCATGGTCAAGGACCCCAGGTGCTGTAAGGAGGGAAACCTCACTGAGAGTGACAACTGCACAGAAATACTGACGCAGCTGATAGTGAGAGGAAAAGGGGAGTCTGGATTATCTAATCCTACTGAATGAACTAAGTACTACAATGAGAGTGGCACCATGCCTAACTAGGTAAGTGTAATGAAACTCAGATGCAAAACAAACCTATAATCTCTAACTAGAGAGCTATGCTCTCTTACAGTGCATGCAAAGAAGGGCAAAGCGCCTGTGTTGAATACCGATTATGCTGATGTGAGTAACGACATTAAACATCATACCGTTCTAGTTTATGATGGCCTTACGCTATTGCGACCCTATCTGTACCTCGACGAGCTGGCCGATCTGTTATTGGAGCAACATAATGTGTTTGTGTCTCTGGCAACCGTCCAGAGGACACTTTAAGTTCTTGGGCTAGCTTCTAAAAAGGAGGAGCTTTGTTTCTACAAATAAACAGTCGCGCCGACCTCTTAGCTCTATAAGGTGGCTGGTCAGTGTTCTCAAGATGCTCATGACAAATATCTCTTCGAAATCGGCGGTCAGCCTCCCGAGCGACTCTTCTGTGCGGCAACCTCGGTGAACTTACTCACAACATACCTGTTGAAGGATTGTGCAATGAAAAGTATGTTTTCTCCTGTTATTACCGTCCTCTTACTGGTGCAACAGAGGTGTCAAGCTAATCTGCCTACCTCCATACTCCCCCGATCTCAATCCTATCGAGGAGTCGTTCGCGTTTATGAAGGCATGCATTCGCCGGCCCGGTCCTCGCTCCATCGCGCTAAATACGAGTCAACGTGGCTGGTCTAGCAGAGAGACATGGGCTTTGTCGCAAATGTGTGACTTGCGGACGACAATACTGTTTAAAAAATTTTCATTGACTGACGATAAGGTTTATGAGAGGATAGAAGACGACACAGCATCTGGCATTTAGTAGAGGCACCAATGAATCAAGGCTAGGGCACTGCTCGAAGATCCACGCGTCATACTGTATTATATATATTCGAGCCCAATATATAAACCGTTCAGCGCCATCTTGTCAACAATCTCCCTGATACTCAAGTACCCAGGCCTTATGCAGGGTGATTGCTTTTACTGAGTAAGAACTACATGATCGGGTCACTCGGGGTTTGCGGTCATACACCATGCTATTTAGAGGAAATATGTTACCAATATTATTAGCTCAACAAAGGTGTACCAGATATTTTCAATTCGGTTTGAATATTTCCTAGCATTAAATGTACCGTGAAATACGGAAGGCGCACGCACCATGGATTAGATCTGCAAAATCCAGGCATAGGCACTAGCCGGTGCCAACTGGGAAGCCAACTGAAATGTAAGTATAACACTGAAGCTGATAGGCATGATAATAATAAGTAACGACAGCGGTTCTGAGCCAAAATAGAACGAAGACAGATATATCTAAAGTAAGCACCCGACACCCAGACCATTCCGCTCAGCTCCTTATACAGTACGAATTCCTCAGCTGGGAAGGGACGTACCTGATGTAAGACGACCGTACTAAGAAAGAAGTACCACGAAGTACCCGGCCGGTGGCGTCGTCCCTTGTCATTACATGATGCATGATCAATTACGATATCAATTTCTTTTTTGTTGTGATTACTATGCTAATATCGTAATGCCTGCCCTCCCTCACGACGCGATCCTCCTCCCCCTGTGCGCAAATATGCGGCATAACAAAGCACCCAAACCAAACCGAAGATGAAGCAAACCTTACAGTGGGATCAATGTGCCACCGGAAGAGAATAAGTAGAGACATTATAATACACGCGCCCGGAATGATGATGCTCCGGATGGAAGTGGTCGAAGTACCGTGTATCAGTTGTGCAGTGTCGTAGAGTAGTGTCATGCAATGTAACGTAGTGTGAACGTGAGTGGTGAGATATGCAGTGTTTCGTCAGTTGGATATATCGCGCGTAGGCGGTCGGTGATGCAACTCATGAAAATGAAATGGTGGCCATGGAAGGCGTCGTCCGTCTGTGGCGACACCGGATGAGACGTTCATGTTGGCGTTGTATCTGCTGGCTTCTCGCCTTTTACGCCCATCTCCACCACTTCGACGCCCTCCTTCCGTGCTCGCCATTGCTTATACCACCACCGCCTACTCTTCGCATCCTTCCCCATTGCCATCTTGCTCTCTACCTCTTGCTCTGGAGCACGTGTGACTAGGCTCTTCAGTCTATCCCGTGCAAGAATAGGGACCAAAGAGACAAACGTGAGGGCGGCAAGTTTGAAGACGACATCGGGAGAATGTAACAACGACGTGAGTGTTTCAGGATCAGCCGAGGACGTCGATGATACTACAGTCTGCATAATATCACCAATCTACATTTGACAGGTCAGACACACTCGACAAATCACAACGGGGATGAGACGCACCTGACAGGTTACGGCCGTCCATGGAAGTGTTCCTATGAACGCCCCCAGGAAACAATCGAACAACGAGACACCAGTGACACCACAGGCAATGTTAATACCCGACCACGGTACAACGCCAATAAGTCGCAATACAGACAAGCGCACCCAGCCTGGCGGTTTGTCCCTGGAAGAAACCGCATACGTGTCGCCTCCCTCTAGCGCGTTGCGTGTGAGCGTCAACGCTTTCGGCAAGAACTGGGAAATGATAGGCGCCAAGGGGGTTGCCAAAAGGGACGACAGGACAGAACCAAGAGCCGTAAGAAGAGTCATCAACACCGTTCCGGACACTGGCGACATAAGAACACCCGACAGCACGTTCTATAATCAGAAGTATTTGTCAAAGATACGCGAGTCAACGTCCAGTCCACTGACCAGTAAGACGCTGCCAGGAACAGACCACGCATGTTTCCAGAGAGCGGTAAGGGATAAGACGCCCAATACATGAGCTTTTGGCCGGAGTCCGCTTTCGGAGTAAGCCTGTAATTCAAGACCCAATCGAGAGAGCTCGGACAATGTGCGTGGTAGAGATGCAGTGATGGGGAGGGTGAAAAGAGCTGCAAGAACAAGCATTGCAGACAGGGGAAAGAGAACCAGCATCATTAGTATGGGCGCGAATGTCTGTGGGAAGATGAGCACGAGACTATACGAAACGTACGACCAACGCACCGACATGCCACCAGACCACCACGGACGTGTTTCGTGTGGTGTGGGACGACCGCCTGTGCGAAAATGCCCATCTTCCTGCCAGACATCTGCACTAAAGGTGACTTGCTTTGGAGAAGACGGCAAAGGGAGCGACAACGAGTCTACACTGGAGGTCGCTGAGGAGGACAGCGAGTACAGACTGTGGCGATCGGACTTTGCGTGAAAGAAAGACACTATCGATGCGAGGACAGCGCGAGGCATGGCCGTGTACTCGTAGTCACGCTCTGGAGAGAAACCGCGATTGACTGGACCGTCGGAGTCGTCCTCAGCAGCTGCAACGTTGGCTGCAGGAATGACTGCCGGGGAAGAAAGTGGGGGCAGGTAGGAAGGGGCGCGAGCTCGAGACGACCTGATGGTTATATAGGGAGGTCGAATGGAGGTCGCACGGGAGGCCATGGCTTTTAAGAGAACTTGATACCGGTAGTGTAAGATTAGTAATTCAGATGCCGCTGGTCTCAGTACGTTTACATCATAACGCGTCACTCCGCCAGTCATCATGGCTGACACACGGCTTGTCTAGCTTCCTTGGAGGGCCCTGAGTGAAGTTCGGCGGGTGACATATACGACGAGCATAATATATCTCAGCATGCAATACATGGTTAGCCCTAACGAGCATTTTGTGCCCCATCCTAGTGTCCCGCCCTCCTGCTCTCCTGGATAGCAGCACCCAGCTCATCAATCTTGCGCTTGGCACGTAAAAGTGTGCCCAGCTGCAAAAAATTCAGCTACCATGAAATAATAGGGAAGATAGCAGCAGCATACCCGTTTCTTCGTCAGCTTCCTCGCCTTCTTGTCCTGCAAAAGATGCGTCGGCAGGCTGCACGCCATGAAACACACAACATATCGCACCTTGCTGTTCCTTAGCAGCTCCATTACTCGGCGTTCATACGGGGCATATCCAGCGACATCCCGAATCACTTGACGGGTGAACGATGTCTTGGGGGTAATGCGCCCTTTGCGGTGGCTAGGCTTCACGGCCTTTTCGATGGGTGTCGTCGGGTGTCCCTTGTTGAGACCCACACGTAAGTCTAAACGGCGTCGTCAGCATGCATTGCAAGTTGAGGCTTATCTCGGAAACACCCACTCGATCTGACCATCGCGCTGGTTGAGGGTTTGAAGAAGTGGTTAGTGTAGTCGGAGTTTCACCAAGCGTAACTGCACAGGTGCTTAGGTAAGCCGGAAGGACTCTCACAAGTCGGTAGAGCGGACAGTTTTATGCAAGTCAGTTCGAGGTACAGTAGAGCTATTCACAGGGTATATTATCAGGACGAATATGTCGCATGTAAATAATGACATCTAGGGCTACGCAAAGAGAAAGTAAAAAAACTGCCAAAACATGCGTGGAGACAAACAAGTAATTAGACTGTACAAAAAAAAACACAATGAACCCAGGAAACATCCACCTCAATTTCTGGTGGTAGCAGTACTCTCAATGTGTCGCACGAGTAGTTGGGCACAAGTGTGAATGGCGCTCATC
>QFFB01022192.1:7809-30345 GCA_003316465.1 Ramaria cf. rubripermanens
CCCAAAGTAGAATACTTGTACCTCTCTCGATCCGACCCTCCGATCCTATTCTGAACTCCGCTTGTTATACACCCCTTATATCCTTCTTGTTATATGTCCTAAGGGTACAATTAGTTCATGAGGTATTAATAGTCCTCCAAACTTGTATCCAGTTCTTTAGTTCGAATATCGACTTAATTCTGCGTTACAAACCTCCAGTCTCTTCGCATCACTACCTCCATAGTTAGATACTATTAGTAGTAACTCCGAGTCCAAACCTCCGGACTACCTCCGATACTCCGGCCTCCGAAATTAGGGACCGAACAATAGTAGGTGGCGCAACCCATAAGTTGAAGCCAAGTCCCTACCCCCTCATACACTTTCGAAGTCTCTGACATCCGAGTCTCCGACCTCCGAAGTTCCAGGTAACGTCCATGAACTTAACAAATGGCGAAGAATATGTTTGGTGACCAGAGAATAGAAGTGAGATAGACTGTGGTGGCCTTGCCAACATCAGTGTGATGGAAACCCGCCAGCCAGATTGACATAATTCGCTGAACTTGAGATGTGGAAAACAGCAGTCATGACACCTACCCCTCCTTTTAAATCTTTTTCCAACCAATTTCTTACGTAATAGGCATTCAGCCAACCTGCATGCACATACACCCAGATCACCACAAGGCAAGATCCCCAACTCTATATGGCCTCATGGGTTTGGCCATAAGAGGGAGGTACTGTTAGATCCCCATCCACCTCAGATCTTGGCATATTGTACCTCAGGACTTCAGACCACATACCTCAGGCCTCTGGCCTCAGTGTGCTTTGGTCACACTCAGTCACACCTCAGTTATAATATGTTATACTTACTTGTTTTATTATTAGTATATTCTACCCTGCACATATCATGTGACCCCTTGGTCACCCTCTCCCCTCTCCCCGTACCCTCACACTAGTATATAAGTTCACTCTCCTTATGTATGCTACTTAGTTCTGATATTGACAAAGTATCCCCCCTAAGCCTATGCCCTACTCCGTGAGATGGCCTTTGGGCCCTGGTCCGAAATACAGGGACAGACAGCCACACGGGTGCAATACTAATAAGTTGAAGCCAAGTCCCTCTGACCCAGTCTCTCTCGGCCTTTGGCCGAGTATCTTGGTACCACCCATCAGTATGCAACCTTAACACATTGTCTGTTCTGGGAATGTGAAAGACACAAAGGGCAGTTGACTGTGGTAAAAGCAAGCACACTGCAAAAAGGAGTAGGCTGTTATATCCTTTGTATGCTTTCAAGGAGTGGAACATATTGACTATGTTCAGGGAATTGGTGTAAATTAGTAACCTAGAAGGTGGCCTGTTCATCTACACAGCAAAAGCCAGTACTGAGACTACACAAAAGGCTTTGTAAAAGAATATGTGGCATGGGCATTCCTCAGCAGGCACAGGGGATGAAAAGGCAATGTGAACCATGGTATGTAGAAACCAAGTTCATCCATTGATGCATCACAGTAAATGACTAGATTTGCATTACCAGTATCCCATACAATGGAGTTGAGGAGGCAGACACCAGTGGCAACTGGTGTCAGTGAACCAGGCAAGGTTTGATGTGACTGCTTTGTTGAGGTAAATTGATGCTCTGAAAATTACCTTGCCTGCAATTTTGTTGTATGATGATTACAGTGCAGGCCAAAGAAGCAGGAATGCATTGAGTGCCTAGTTTATCCATCCTAATAAGTGTTGCCATTTGATGAGGGGATGTTGACATGTGAAAGGTGTGTGAATAAAGTTACATATTGCTTAGACTAGTTCTAGCCAGTTCTCATCTAGCAGTGTGATGGTCATAGCCATTGGGTCTACATTAAAACCAATGTTGCAGAGCATGGCACCATAGACTTGCTTGGATTGGCTATGTAGTAATGAAATCTCATCCCAAAGCTGTAGCATTTGGATTTATTTGTGAGGGAAGAAGGCATTGTATAGTTTATACCAGTGTAGCTTGGGGTCCATATCATATGACCACAAGTCATCCATATAATGGAGCAGGTTATGAATCTTTTTTACATAGATCACAATCCACATCACAAGGCCCATGAAAGTGCACCGAATTTGAGCAGCACTGTGGGTGCCAAATTGCATGCATCTATCAACATGATGCTGTCCATTGATTGTAACAATTTGTTTAATTTGTCAAAACAGATGGACTGGCCAGTGACAATAAGTGCTGGAGATATCACTCTTGAAGAGCCAAGCAGGGAGACAATTTGTATATGTAGTGCATGTTCCTGAGGATGATTCCAAAATATTGAGGATTGTCAAGGTAAATTGAGGAGTTGGCTCTAGCTATCTGTCAAGATTGAATTTTGGAGTAAAGATATAACGTCAGTGTAATTCCGACATGGGCCTACAGTTGTAGCAAATAACCCAAGAGTAGTATGCGATGAATTGTGCACGTCCTCAAGGAAAGGTCACCCCAGTTCAGGTGTTCCTTTTGCTGATCCAAACCCTCCTGCAAAGTGCTGTGAATAGCAGTCTCGGCAATGCCCCTAAGGGGGTGTAGTGAATAAGATCAAAGGTTTGGGCTCACTGATAGACACAACAACAGATGAGGCAGCAGATTGTTGTACTAAGGTTTTTTCTACTAGTGAGGAGTCAAATAACAAGGTAGATGTATGATAATTGAACTAGGGAATTATACAGGTAGAATTGAAGTACTTATAGTAAAAAGTGAATGCAGGGGGGGACGGATCAAGAGGGGCTAGAACAATGTGAAGTTGTAGCATGTGCTAGGGCACGGAGTAAGGGTCAAACCACCATCATGGGACAAGGCAACTAATGGGATCTGTGAGTGAAACCCATCGGCTAGAGCAGACTCCTGCTTGTCCTCAGTGACCCTGCATGCTACAAGGGGAATGTGAATGATGCAAAATGGGGGCGAAGTATCATGGCACAATGGCAAAGATCATGTTTGGTGACCAGTGAATAGGAGTGAGATCGACTGCAGAGGCCTTGCTGATATCAGCGTGATGGAAGGACACTAGGGAGATCGATGTAATTCACTGAACTCAGGATGTGGAAAATAGCAATCATGACACTATCCATGAGTTTGGTGAGTGGGAGCCAGTGCTAAGGTCATTAATGAGCCAGAACTTGGTTGAATGCTATACATGCCTGGGAGTAGGGCCAGTTCAAAAGAAGTGCGAGTAGTGATCTATATCAATCTCCTTGTCACACTGCTCCCTGACAAAGCCTAGTGCCTCATCAGGTGTTTGATGTGATGAGTAGTTGAGGATGCCAGTGGCATGTTCATCTGGTGTAAGAAGGCTATCTGTTGCAGATGTGAACAGTAAACCTAATGAAAGGTGCACAAGAGCAGGTTCTCTAGTTCTTTGTAAGCTAGATACAAGCCTATATATGAACTATTGTGGGTGCTTGTGTATGCTCAATATAAGGAATCACTATGTAAGAGTGGCACTTCCTTACACTGGCTTGGCAAACAGCCATACACCTTCTCAGAGGCCACAGCAGACAGAAGCAACAAGGGGACAGTTCAGATAAGAGACTAAGAGGGCTTTGAAGCAATTAGCATTGATAGGCATGACAATCTTAAAAAGGTGAGCATTTGTGGCTATTGTATTCTGAGCTTGTATATCATTGAGGACAGTGCTAGGAACTGGAGGAAAGGGCTCAGTGAACTCACTTGCATCTGCAGATGGGGACTTAATTGGTGAGCACATTGACCATATGTAGCCACACATACATTTTGGATGCTTCAACCACTCAGTGAGTGCTGCTCTTTTCTGAATTAGATTTTTTTGCTGATCCACACACATTTGCTTGGTGCCAGCCTGAGCAGATGATACACAGGTGACAGTATTTGCACCCATCACTTGAACAACATCCACCATTGTACCGCCTGCAATTCAACCGTAATCCGATGTCCTCGGTTCCGGGTTTCTTGAAGTCACGTTCGCTGGGCGCGGGTTTGGGAAACACATGACGGGTGAAGTAATCATCAAATTTGCTATAAGAGACAAAGGAAATCATTGCCCCTGGAGACACATAACCGGATAGTGTAGTCAAGATTGATAATCTTGCTGTGGTCCCTGATGTCTTCAAGTGCAGAGAATTGGCCGATGATAAAGGCCTCATATTGGGTAAGCTCGTCTCCTCAATGTGGGTAGGCGAAGAGAATGGCGGTCGTAGGAGCGGCGAACACAACTGACCACTCACCGTGTGTTCTAATTGTCTTGTCGGGCTTTCCACCTCTGCTGCCAGAGGTGAGGGTGATATCGAAGTCCCCGATAGTCTGAGTGTGCTTGTGGTCGGACTCAAGTGCGTAATGTCCGGAATACACTTTATCGAGTCAACGAAGCGGTCGGCGAGAACGTCTGTTCAGAGCCCATCCGGGAAGTGGGGAACGTCGGGTTGCGTGACCAGGTTGTTTTTCGCGGCTTTGAGATCAGAGACGTATAAGGCTTTGAGCGTGCGGGTCTTTCCAATGCAGACTTCCATGGAGTATTTCTTGACGACGGTGGAGCCAAACATAGCTGGGTTCATTTGCGCGCGTAGCTCTTCCCTCTCACGTATCTGACGTTTCAAAATGTGAATAGACGCGTTTAACTCCTCTATCCGAAGCTTCGTCGCCGTGTTCTGACTCTTCACGACTGCGCCCATGCCTTCTTACTTGCTCATCTTCCTCACCCGTATCGTCTCTGAGGTCGATGCGATCTCTGAGCCGTGCGGACGGAGTGAAGGTGGAGTGCGAGGGTTCGTTCCCGGTCAGATTCTGAAAGTATGTCGATGTATGGCGCAGGGCGGCTTCGCCGTGGTCATCGTCGGGCAAGATTCGGTGGAAACAGATCGTGGCTTCAGACGCCGATATTCCCCCTGATCTATGACTCGACGACGGCGAGGCAGGTCCGAACGGTACCTGGGGATACAAGGAGGTCCGAAGGGTCCGCCGTTGCTAGATTCGAATCCATGAAACGACTAGATGTAGAAGCAGTGTATCTGTGGCGCGATCAGCGGATTCTGCGGCAAGCGACGCGTGGGAGCTAAAGAGGGTAGGTGTCTCTGGAAAACACATGCCGCAGTGTGGGCTGTCTGGCACGGTTGTGAAGATCTGGGGTACCCCATTGGATTGTGGAATTCCGAGACACCGACCCTGTGCGTGCGGAGCTGCGGTTAGTGCGGCTCAAGGCGTTGAGGCACGTGACCGAGAGGGAACTGCGATGTGCGTGGAGGGCAACGCTGGGTGTTGTTGATACAGCGAAGGTTGAGCGATGTTGAGAGATGGAGTCGGCGGACCGCGTAAGTTGAACTTAGATATATGTCGATGGGAATGCTGTGGGCGCGTATGGTAGACCGAGGTCCATAAACCTTTTCCCGACGGCGCGGTAGTTCGGACGTGGGAGGGCATCATTCATTTCAGCATAATAATAGCTGTGTGTTCGCATGTCATTAAGTATGGACTATATAGATTGCCGTCGATTTGCGTGCACGATATCCCTTTCTCTTTCCCATCATGACCACTCAGACGCAGACTGAAGCTCAACCCAGCAATGAGTCGGGTGTCCTCAACGTCAAGCCGACGGGCACAACACAAGTGCAGCCTACGGCTAAAGGCTTCGAACGTCCTGTAATGCCCTCATTCCATTCTGTGGAGGAGAAGCGTCAACATGTCAAAGAACGATTGGCTTGCGCGTTCAGGTACGTTTTCTTAAGTCTGTAAAGTCTGTACCTATCTTGATGGACGGCCAGAATATTTGCGAAATATGGGTATGACGAAGGTAATCTCTTCCTTTCTTTACAGCATTGGAATATCTTCAACGTGGCCCATGTTCAGGGGTCGCCGGACACATCACAGTTCGTGATCCTGGCAATCGCGACCACTTTTGGTATGGGCATTTTGATCGAGGAAGCTCCATCTAACCTATCTTCAGGGTGAATCCCTTCGGCGTCGCTTTTGCGCTAATGACAGTGTCCGATCTTCTTCTGATTGACCACCAAGGCAATGTTATCGGAGGTGGAAAACGTGGCTCCCGACTCCTTTTCTGCGCACATTGGAATGCTGACAGTCTAATCTCCAGCAAACCGACAAATCTACAATCGTGCTGCGTATTGTATCCATGCTGCAATTCACGCTGCCCGGCCTGATGCGGACGCAGCGGCGCACTCACACTCCATGTACGGCAAGGCTTTCAGCACACTGGGCAAGACTTTGGGTATCTGCCTCTTGTTCACTATAACAGGTCATTGATCTCACAATATGCAATCATTAGATATCACGAACCAGGATGTATGTGTGTTCTATGAAGATCATGCTCTTTACCCGAATTTTGGTGGGGTTGTCATCGCGGATGAAGAAGGCGCGAACATCGCGAAGCATCTCGGCGAGAAGAAAGCCCTAATCTTGCAGAACCACGGCATATTGACCGTTGGACGGACTGTCGAAGAGACTGTGGCATGGTTCATAAAGTCGGTGATATTAAAGTATTCGTCGTCCGTGAAGTACTGTCTGACCCATAAGCATGTGTTTTAAGGCTTGAAAATGCTTGTCACGTGCAACTTCTTGCAGATGCAGCTGCCCAAGGTACCAACACCACAACAGTCAAGATTTCTCACGAAGAGGCCAAATTCACGTGCGTACCATGTCTGTAGATTATGAAAGAGTTGTCTTTCATTCTAGCGTGATGTAGCCATGATCAGACTGGCAAGCCTGAAGCTGGTTGGTTTACAGGGAGTCCATACTTTGACGTAGGTTTTGAATGGATGCGTACGTGAGACATTCTAATCGCTTAACAGGTCATCGATGCGGAAACTGGCGGCTCCTACAAGCTGTAGAAGTCCTCTCACACCGATTGAGACCACAAGCGGAGACGGTCTACTGTGGTGCTTCTGTATTGGATGAATGCTAGTTGATGAGTTTGTAATTTTGAATTTATGCCTCCTGTCAAGGTGAGGAGAGAGCACGCCAGCAAACCTAAACTGTAAGACATTTATGGATGGGGGACAGTAAGAAATTTTCGCATTCGGTTCGATTGTACACCTTACCATAAACGGGAGATAATCCACAACATTCGTTGGCATCCTTGCGGCACGACAAAGTGAAATTTCCATATCATATTCCGTTGTGCGCATGAACAGACAACTTGAAGAAGCACCGAGGTCGAGCTCAGGAGGACTGAAACCTAGCTCTTCCTTAGATGAGATGGTTGTATCCACCGCACAAGCAGGACTACGAGACCATACTTGTGTTCTACATTTTCTTAAGCCCGTAAAAGGGCACGTAGTATTGCTTGGACCCATATCGAGTGCTGGAGACAGGGTCCCTAACTAGTGTGGGTCTCGTATGGTTCAACCATGAATATAGGTCATGGTAAACACGGTCTTGTACTGCCTTCGGGATCGAAATATACAGGACTGACGTTAATACCTAATGCTAAGCGCAGGGGAAATCCACCATCACAAAACACGAGGAGTTTGCGAATTTTGTTCTGAGCAACGGCCACCGTGTTCCTTGTCGTGACTTCATATTCGGGCTGATATATATAGAGAACTCTTATATAATTGATTACCGCCCAGGCACCGCACTTCTGCTTAATTCTGTGATCTCAACATCCGCTGTATACTTTCATCTAGATCTACTTTTACCATGTCCCAGTTAAGGTTCAGATCACGGCCTTTGCCTCAAACCTCCTTGTTACTCTTTGCGTTTAACCAACATCCTGTGGCAGCCACGCAGATACCCATTATTTCTTGAGCGCTCGATCATACCAGACGCGCAAATTAGTCTAGAGCGAACCGTGGTGGCCAACTTCAGCTGTATTTGGCCAGCTATGGTGACATCCAACGGCGAAACCACCGAATGCCAGCCCATTGAGAGTCAATCTGAATGCTCCTCTGTTTCCTTTACGAAATCAGAAACCAGGATGCCTGACGTGTAAGGTTCCATCATTGCTGCCTTTAAACTGCTCAAGCCGTGTCGCTGCGTAGCGTTCCTCCATCGCCAATAGTCGAGAATGACCACGTCCAAGTTGAATCCAGTCTTCTTGAGGGAACGGAGATTGATTTTTCCAGGCAGGTTTTAAAGATTTCATCATATGATGAGGATTCATCTTGAAAAATGGAAATATGTAGCTGCTCAGGTTATCTAAAGCCCTGTTCTCTGTTCGATCTACACGCGGACAATGACAGTCAGTCATCTCAAATCTTAGGGAATACCTTTTTAACAGCACATATCAAGACATTGCAATCGAAGATATAGATGTGCAGCCTTTGCGACAGTCCCAGCTCCGCAGAGGGCTTTTGGTATGTCAATTCGCAAAAGAGCGCCCTTAACTAATTTTAATATCGATAATCCTGGGAGGTTGGAGTAAGATACAATGGTAATGAGCCAGCACTTGAAGGAGCCCATGATGATGTGGAAGACATGAAAGAATTTCTCGTCCATCGTCACGGTTGGCATGAGGAAGATATCTTGGTTCTGAAAGATGATGGAAAGTCTAACCAACAACCAACGAGGGATGTGATCGTAAGCGATTCTACCCCTTTGGGAAGATTTACCTTGAATTCTTGTGGTAGATCGCCGAAATGCATAATCTCGTACGAGATGTGTGCGCTGGGGATGTATTATTCTTCCAGTGTTAGTCTACACACCAGCCTGTATAACCATCGCTTATGAAGTTGAATAGTCTCTGGACACGGTGGTCAGATACCCGACACGAACGGTGACGAAGATGATGGTTTCGATGAAGGTAAATTATATCTCTGCATTTTATGTTCAATATAGATGGCCAACTCTTGTTTAAGTCATCTATTCTTGTGACAGGTATCCTATCGTGGATGATGTTCGTCTTTTCCAGCCTTCCAGCTTGTTTTTTGACGACTCCTTGAACTGATATAATATCTCTACTCTAGTTAATGCATGATATATTGGTATGTATTCTTCGATTTCGTAGACATCTAAGACATCATGTTTGGCAGGTGAAGTCTCTTCCTGCAGGATGCCGCTTGACAGTACGTAGTTCGTAGGTTTCCCCTCCGTCGTTTTAGTTCTTAACAGCACAACACAGGCAATCTTCGATTGCTGTTCATCTGGCACAGGTCTTGGTAGTCACAATCCAACAATATTGACTAATGCCAACTCTCTGACCAAGGCTTTTTGTGCCCACAGATCTCCCGGTCACAGTCTTGTCATCCATCTCGGAGAAAGACTCCAATTTGTACGCTTCTCCCAAAGCTGAATTTGATAATGCGGGAAGCGGCGTCGTGTCCACAGAATTAGTCATGAGCTCATCGCTACTTCTCGAACACTCCCATGCTCCTCCTTCGTATGAACCTTGGTGTACGTCCCCAATCACCAGCCGCTGGCGGCACACCGAAGGGGATGTGGTGGGTTTACTACTCGCTGCTTAAGTCACTGAACGTGACGAATTTCAGATAATGTGGTCTTCATGCCAAGACTCAGAATGGTCATATGAAGTTCTTGCAAGAAAAGACAATCGGATGAAGGGTGCTATGACTCACGTAGGGAATTTGCTTATTAAGGGTATTGCAGAGTGATAAATGCCCTTAACCCCTTGTACCAGGCTTTTATCGAGTGCTTGAGTGAGGAATCCTATTCATCATATCCTTCATTAGTGACGCGACAAATGTTCAGAAGCTCGGGAACGGCAAACATACCGTCAATTACTGGATGGTATCCATCAAATGCTAGTCCTGTGGGGCTGTCCTCAACGACCAATGGTACGAGTACTTCGTGATGTATTGCTGCCGTACACTCAAACACTGTCTCAGATGTCCAGTGCACATCACATCGTAAGTGCAAGACTCAAGCTGTGCCAGAGCGGATAGTCAATAATGTTCACGCCAGAATATGCACGATATCGTTTCTCTATAATCGGGAATGTCCTTTTGAATCAATGCACTTCCCGTCCATGCTTTTCGACTCATTTTGGAATAAGGGGGTTTGAATAGTAAGTTTCTTCAGGTCGTTATTTTTACTCTTCCTCTATTATGGGAATTAATGTCGTAATTCTGAATTCAAACATATTAATGGTTCTTTGAAGCATGTTAGCCTAGATTAAATCTCATGATCGGTATCTGGTGCATCAACAAACATTCTGATTTCTTGACTTCACCTGGCTAGCTATGAACCGGTCCGACAAAGACCAAAAGTGAATGAATGCAAGCGCAGGCGTACGTGAACCTGGCCAAAAACCACTATATAGCAGTTTCAGCTACGCACAGTAATGATGCAGTATACGTATTTCTAGCTAAATTCCAAACATGAATAGGAATACGCTTAATTGAAGTTGTGTAGTCCTCCGTTGTACTGGACCACCTCGTTACAAATTAGCTGCGGGATAGAACGTGTAGATAGATGCATACAACCTATAATTAAATTAGAGGGTAGTACGCAAAAATAGCTCTACCCCTTACCCACACACACCCAAATCTCTGGTCAAAGCAGAGAGTTGTGTGTCTCTCGGGGGCAATGTAAATGACAGCTGAGAATGCTAGCTGCCCTGCGGCGAGAAGTCTCCAGGATAATACATGGGCGGCCGAAGTATGGCCTCACTTGGATTAGGATAGGGCTGTCTGGAACTTCCTTCATTCTTTTGTATAAATTAGGCCCAATATTGAGCGTGAGTTGGCATCTGAGGCCCGGTTGGTGTATTACTGAAATGTCAGCCTGAGAAGACTCCACAGAGAAGTAGACAAGTTTAGAAGCCTAAGGCAAGTATAGAAATATATATAATTTTATCCATTCAATATTAAGGGCTCAGTGCCATAAACTGTTATGAAATATGAAATGGCGATTCAGAGGCTTATGACGGCTGGTATCACCGCACTTTGACGGAGATAAAAGTTTAAAAATATTCGCAAGAGAGGTAAGATATCCCGTGAATTTCACGGGAATTCTCACCGCCAAATGTTTGCATGATTTACTGCATCTCCTACAAATATTATAAGAATCTCATCCAAATATTCTTCACCAATTATTTGGTTGAAATGTATCTGTGATTATTCATATTCCAGCTAGTGACTTGAGTGCTTCCACATATGTTGCAATTGAATTGTGACTTGTATAAACACATGGTATACAAAGCTAAGACCAGTAGCTAGCTCACTGTAAACTACCAGACTCTCAACCCTATGCCAATGAATGTTGCTGACCTCCCAGACATGTGACAGGATCACCGTTTTTCCAGTGTATTACCTGACAAACCACTTCACCCATGACCTCCACCATCACTGAAATATCCCATCATGCCAGTATTCTACTCCTGTTCTATTCAATGTTCACTGAATTCCATTTTTTCCAGGTGTCCAATCTGCTCTGTCATCATTCACACAATTTGCACCCACCCTGGGCCATCATATAGAAGTGCAGGTGGCATACTATTGATAGGTAACCTTGGTTGATCCCATCCTGAGTTTTGCTGCATATAGGATTACTCCACCCCTTCATCTGTGATTCAGTGCAAGAAGTTGACCTCCTGTACACTTTCTCTCTCTCATTCACTCCTCCCTGCATCCCTAGTTTACTATAAGTACTTCACTTGTGCATGTATACTCTCTAGTTCAATTATCATGCATCTACCTTGTTACTTAACCTCAGACTTGTAGAAAAGAAACCCTTAGTGAACTATCCACTGCAACATTGGTAGTTTTACTTATTGGTAAGCTTGAACCTTTGATCTTAGCTACACCCCCTTAGGGGCATCACCAAGACTGCTATTTGCAATATTTTGCCAGAGTGTTTGGATCAGCGAAAGGAACACCTGAATTGGGGTGGCCTTTCCTTGAGGAGATGTGCTATCCATTGCATACTCCTCTTGGGTTATTCACTACAACTGTAGGCCCATGTCGGAAATATATTGATGTTACATATTTACCCCAAAATCCAATCTTGACAACATGGTGCTGCTCCTGAAAGATATGGTGTTTGAAACATACCAATGGGACTTTGCCAGACTGAAAGCTGATATCAAGGAGCTTGTGCATCAACAGGAGAAGAGAATGGCTAAGTCTGATGTGAGGATAGCCATCAAGCAAGAAAGTGTGGAGAAGGAGTGGGAGTGTGTGGAGAAGGAGGCAGCAGTGGAGAAAAGAGCACACACAGAAGGGTGAGATAGCCACTCTGCAATCCTTAATGGGAAACTCACTCAGTAGAATCAGATAGAAGAGGGATGACCACTTGAACATTTGAGATGGAGTTGAAGGAGGGTGAGGAATGGTGTAAAAGTAATGCGAGGTTGAGGTTGGATACGTTTTAATGATAGGGGAAAGAACCGGAGCATAGAAATTGAACTTGGATAGGCTTTAAGTAATTGATTTGAAGATGTAAGCTTGAAGCAGATAACCCAAATTTGTAGAATCGAAATAGGGAACTTGAAGGGCTTGAAAGTATGTTCTGAAGTATGAAGAATGATTGAAGAAAGTTGTAATATTGAGACTACCTATCTCGAAGTAATATACTGTGATAATGAATAGGAGTATAGAAGGAAAAACAAAATAACATGTGATACCTGAGCCCCCGGCTCTGTTTGAATCTAAAATATAAGCTAGGTCTGCTGTATACATGGACTTAGTAGTAGAAATAATGATCTGATCAGTGAGGTGAAAGAAAATAAAGTAGAAATGAAAAAAAACTACATGATGCCTCACGCCTTGACTCGTATCCAGCGATAAGTTCATTGGCTCATAAATATGCAATATATGCGTCTCAAAATGAAGGATGTCAAAGAATAAAAGAATAGTCCATGAGAAAAAAATAGAATATTTAGATGAAGTGTCCGGATGAATGATGTGTGATTGAGAACAATAAGAAGTGGAAGGGATGTAGCTAAATAAAGAGTCCTTGTGATAAGATGAAATAAAATCAAAAAACTGTCCTTAAAAGTCCTTTTCAGCATTCTTTATGACAAATGGAACTTCCTTTTCTGTGATAAGCAATGAGGCGTGTTGTACAGGGTCGGTACAGCAGGATGTGGCACCAGGGAGTTGGCTAAGGTCTGAGGTATGTGTGAAAAGTGATAGTAGCAAGGGGAGTGTGCTAGATGCGAGATATACAGAGGCAGTAGCTTGAGATATGCAGTGTAGGACTCGTGGAATGTCTACACGTTGACTCGAGCGCAGAGTTTGACCAGCAAAAAAAGGTGGTGAATATACGAGTACCAGGCGGCGTTTTATACAAGCATAGACTGCTGAAGGGCCGTGATGGATCGGGGAAAGAGAGGGGGTGAATAAAATAACACAAGGGGTTGAACCGACATGTGATATATGTATGGGGATGAAAGGAGAGGGGAACGGTCCGTGACAAGTCGCGTAGTGAGGTGGACAGATCCGCGGGATGACTACCTAATTACTACAATAGAAAGGTCAACATAGAAATCATTGGGAGAATAGACCATGAGTGTTTCATATCAATATGAGAAATGAGAATAGACCATAAGTACGGGGTTGCATCCCCTCGGACGGATGTATGTCCGTTCTGCTTGCTCCGTTGCTCGATATTTGGCCTCAGGTGATGAGGCCCTTGGTGTGTGGGCTCGACTTGACTCGGTGTGCGCTGTGTGCGCCTCGGACACGTGGTGTGACATGGATGACTCGGTGGATTAGTAGGCTTGGCGTATCACTGACAGTGGATGTGTGGTGAGTGTGTGAACGCATAGGTGGAGTAAATGGAATTATATCGTTGTTGTAACATTTTCAAGGTCAGATATCAGTCCATTGATGAGAGTGATGATGATGATGTAATATGACCATGGACAAGCTGGCTGCAAATGTACGGGTCCCCACAGGTATGAGAGCTTGTACTCACTCACACCAAGGAAAATGGCATGCATATAATCTATGAGGTTGTCCTGGCCTGGCATCCATGCCAGGATCATGTCAAGTACTGAGAAATGTTTGCTGCATGTCTTTATGATGCAATTCTGTTCTTTTTCAGAAGCATACTGAGCCTTGAATGAATATTTCAAATATCACCAATCATTCCAGGGCCAACATTCTGAAAAGTGTGAGGATGTGCAGGATGATGGATGGAATGATATACTGTGAATATTGTAGCACTCTGGATCACCTAGCTGAGTGAATCTCATATAGCATAATGTGCATATGAACCATGTTGAATTATGACTTAGCAAGCTGTCTGCCCTCTGGCTTGCAGGAAGGTCTGAACAATCATTGGCCATGACTGCATGGATTATCTCCTGGTCCTTGTGCCCATCAACATCAAAATATATGCCTGAACAAGGATGATCATGAGACAGATGAGTGACAAAATAATCATCATCATAGAGAAGTGACATATTTATTTGGAATGGCTTCAGGATATTATTTAACTTCTCCAAAGAGGGCTCACCTATGTTAAGTTCACGGACATTACCCAGAACTTCAGAGGTCGGAGACTTGGAGGTCGGACTTTGAAGGTATGCGAGGGGGGTAGGGACTTGGCTTCAACTTATGGGTTGCACCACCTACTATCGTTCAGTCCCTAATTTCGGAGATTGGAGTATTGGAGGTGGCCCAGAGGTTCGGACTCGGAGTTATCACTAATAGTATCTAACTACGGAGATAGTGATGCAAGAAGACTGGAGGTGGTAATGAGGAAATAAGTCAATATTCAAACTAAAGAACTGGATACAAGATTGGAGGACTATTAATACCTCATATCCTAATTGTATCCTAAGAACGTAGAACAAGAAAGACATAAGTGTAACACAAGAAGGACATAAGAGTCGAATAATAATTGGAGTTTGGAATAGGGTCAGAGGTTCGGATCGAGTGAGGTACAAGTATTCTACTTTGGGTCATGAATAAGGATTATACTTTAAGAGGCAAACAACAAGAACTAAAATGGAACATAATAGTTGCTTTTGAGTTCGGAGGTCCGAAGGTTCAGAGTCTCGGTGTTAGATCTCAGGGATCTAACAACCTGGTAACACCACTACCAGGTTTGTTTCATCATGTAAGAATTGAATTGAGCAGTGGTTATTTTTCCATGTAAGGTACAGTACACCAATAGAATGCTTTGACCCTTTAGTGGCCTGAAACTTTTGCATTTGTTAGCATAAGCAATACATCTAAATGAACAAGTAAATACCAGTCAAGATTGATCTGTCTGATGAGCCCACATGCAGGCAATGACATGAAGCACTGGTGGAGCTCATGCACATTGACATCTTGGATCCCACACTTTCCTCCCTGGTGATGTTCTAGACCAACCTGGATAGCATGCCATCCCCATCCATTGTATACATCCTTGATTCAAGTGTGTGGACTAGGGAATGCATTTAAGCTGGTGCCATACAGGGGTGGAACAATGCCTGGTTCATCCCCAGCCTTGTGCCATAAAAGCCTCATACTTACCTGGACAATGTAACAGGGCATATATGTAGTAGTAGGAATATCACTCAAGATGGCTAGGCTAAGTCCAGCAAGAGATATACCTGAGATATTTGGTTAATACTGCAGATATTGTGAGATTTCTCTTCCAAGCTATTCTCATAATATTTACAAGGTACTGCTAGTTTCCTGGAAATAATCCCACAGGATATTTCTGTCCAAAGTGTGGTGTATATTTCTGTATTGGCTTGACTATACTGCCCACTCACATGTTAGCTCCAGTACTCTGCACTTCCCCTGACACTACTTGTGTATATAACAGCTACACAGTCCTACAGCTAATCCAATCACTTCTTTGCCAGTCATCATCATGTGCTTGAGTTACACACTGAGTTGAGTCTTTCTGAATCCATGCTCAAGTTACAATGATGCAAGTAGTTTCCATGAAGTCCATTTTCAACAACATTTTAACACAAGCAACATGCCCAGGTATTTTTGGTATCAGTTCAATGTCTGTATCAAGAGACTTATTACAGTATCTCCTACAATGTCAGGTGGAATGTAATCCAACTGTTAATTAATGTGATGGCAGTTGCAGCAGGCACCAAGTGAGCACCCAGATAGACATCCTTTTGGTCTCAGTATTCAGCTAGCTAGACAGTAAAATTCTTATTACAAGATAGCAAAATAAATATCTGTGCATCAAGAATCAAACTATCACTAAGCATTTTTAACCACTAAGCTAATTATCACTGAAAACAAGTCACTCAAATGCTAATATAGACTATGTGTGCTCTTTCTGAGCTTTTTTGGCACTCCATCAAATAGCATCAAGATTAGGTGCCGTAAAAGTAAGGCAAGGTCAAGTGTTGGATACCATTATATGATAGGGGAAAATTGACTTGATAGAGACAAGATGTAGCTGATAGAATAGATAGTTAATAGTAGAATAGAGATCCTAGCCTTTATGTCAGGGCTGGACAGTAAATGCAAGTTATGTGCACTTCAGATAGGTCAGAAATAAGAGGATTCTCAATCTCAGGTGACAGTAGGGATAAAAGCAACTGTCCTATTCATATTCTGCCAGCTCTAAGTAAAATACTACATGTGATCTTTGTATGTAATGATTTAGGGTCAAACCTGTGAAAAATTTGAGCTCCTGGCTCATTAGGGGCCAAATTTGCTAGCTAGATGAAGTTGAATGGAAATGATAGTGATCTAATCAGTAATGATCAAAGAGAACTGACACTAAGCTTGAAATAGTGTGCTACACATGTAAATGCACATTGACTGTGACTATGCAAGTGTATGTGCCTTGAATATTGCTACACAGGTGTGTGTGTGCATTGTAATGTTGCTATGTATGATACTGTATATGCACCTTGATGGGATACCTGGACTGATAAACTGAGTTGTGATATGTGGTGGAGTCTGTTACAATCTGTTTCCTCACAGATCTCTGGTAACCATATCTAGCAATTAATCCCATTCCAAGCCCCAGTACCCTGAGCCTGACCTTATCCAAGCCCTCCCTGAAGTATCCCAAGCCCAAGCCTGACCCTTGTTTAGTATATCTCCATTGCCTGAACTTCATTCCTGTCAGGAGAACCCCATCTGGCGATCCATGGTCTCAGACCAATGGTCTGCAATATCTCCTTGGAGTATGTGTGTGGACCCACCACACTCCAATGCTAGCCTACCACCCTCCTCCCTACACTCTTTCTAAAAATTCCCCTAAAGTGGACCATCAATTGCTGTCTAAGATCCACTCTTCATGTGCTATTTTTAACCCTCAAAGCAGACCATCAACTGCTGTCAAGGATCCACACTTTTCACTTTCCCATGCCTGATTCTCATTACTCCACAGAGCCAAGCTTCACAGAAGTTGGTCCATGCATAACATCTCCACAGTAGTATGTAGTATATAATCATCTGCTAGTAGTAGGTGATCCTTAGCCTTTTCTCTTTGGATTTCCCCTCTGCTAGGTAAGAGTATTTAGTGGTGATTATAATACTTTGGATTTCCCCTCTGCTAGCTGTGTGATATATTCTCCACAGGTTTGAGGGTTGCCCTTACACAAACACTGAATGACATAAGCAACAGGGGTGCAGACATAGATGGGGACAGGCAGAGGGTAGGGCTGTGTTTGGAGGATGCTGCGGATGTGTCTGTGAAGCTCTATGACAAAAAACTACACTGGCATTGAATATAGCCCATAGGCAGCTTGCCAATGGTTCACAAGTGTTTGCAATAGTGTGGGAGTGTTCACAACAAAGGAAAAAAAAAGGTTCCCACACACCAGCCCACATCTATCACCACTGTTTGCAATGAAAGATGGCTGAATGATGCTTTCAAACAACCTAGCTCTCTTGCCAAACTTGAGGGAAAGATGACCATTATCTCCATCTGGAATGAGGTGCAAAAGAGGTTTGCTAATGGTAATTGGTTCTTAGATAGTCCTGTAGGTAGTGGAGAGGGGAGCAAAAGGCAGTGGGGAGTCATGGGATATGCAAGATGATACCTGTGTGATACATGTAGGATCACTGCTGCCACTGAATAAGGGAAAGTGCCAGGTAACCAGCATGGCCATGAGCAAAGGCTAATGAGCTCCTGAAGCCTCCAGCTTGGTGAAGCAGCTTACTCCCCAGTCAACCCCAAAGGCAGCCTCAGCAAAGTGTGCAAAACCCAAGCCAACCCCAATCTGGGATAGTGCACCTGTCCATGACCTGTCACAGGGCTGGAGTCCAGACCCAAGTGAGGTAGTGGTGAAGACCACTGACAAACACACAAAGAAAGAACCTCAAAAATGACACACACTCAAGTCCACAATGACAACAAGAAGATACTGCCAATACCAGAGAGCCATGGCAATGATGCTAGTGCAAGTTGGCTCAGTAGTAAGATTTTAATCAACGTGAGTCCCCTTTGGTGATTGTATTCACTGGTGTTTTGCTAATACTTGTGACAGGGACAGTTGGTCAAAGAGCAGCTGTGATGCTTCCTGTGTGAAAAGTACAGGAAGGAATGTTATGGGTACATGGGAATGATTTATGGCCAATGTTTTCAGGATAAAGTGGGTTGTGTGACTGTGGAAGGTATGAAGCTTGTTTTTTTTGTTGACACTGTATCTATTCACTGATGTTAGCAACTTGCTTCCCATTGCTGTCTGCAGATGGAAAGAAGTCCAAAGCAGATAAGAAAGCCTTCAAAAAGGCCACATGTGCTGCAAAGGCCAAGCCCCATGTGAGTAGAAGCCAGGTTGTTGAGGGCACCCAACTCTCATTGTCCTGTGTTCTTGGTAAGGGTGAAATAATTTTCCAGTGCTACCCAAGTCACAGATCTGTTCAAGGTAAGCAAGAGGCTGCTGAGGAGTCTGAGTGATCCTTATCTGACACTGCAATGGAGGTGGCAGGCGTGATGTGGGACATCCACATTCATGTGGCCCACTTGGAGACACTTCATGAGGAGGTCTTACAGAAACTGGATGATATGTAGAAGGAGTGAAGTGATATAGATAGGAATGTATGTACTATAGGAGTGAACTAATACTCTTCTTGGTCATGGGGTGTCTGAGAGATCTACTTTACAAGTTTCTCAGGAGATTTGTGAACTTGCCTGAGTTGTACAGCGAATGCCATCCCAGTGTGTAGTGGAAAACAGAAACATAAAATGATAGGAGAGAATTGTGTTTTAACTTGGCCCCCAGATGATATCACTGGGGCTACCATGTTTATAACAGAAAGACAGCAAAGAGGGGTCAGGGTGACTACAAGTGATCTAGTTTGGTCCAACTGTCTGCCCTGAGGATGATCAGTGATGGAATTCAGGGAAGACTGAATGTATCCACTCATCCAAAAATGACAGATCCATGCAAGGGAGATGGAATCAGTACACTGCCACTGTTGGATGAGCATGCACAATGCCACATGTGTTATGATGAAAAGACTGGAGTTTTTGTATTATCAAAAAGAAGCTCAAAACTTTACCTTTATTTTGTATTTTGTACATGACATTTGGGATGATGTGTGTACTATCAAGTGATGGTCACATGGCCTGTGGCATACAGTGATGACACTGATGATGAACCAAGGTTGGCTCAGGGGTGTCATGTTGGAGTGTCAGATGGGTTCAAGGGACAAAATAATCTGGTATATGGTCTTGGGTTGATGGATATAGGTCAACAATATAATATGATCTTAATACTATTGTTTGAGGACATTGAGCATGATGATTAAAAGCCAGTAGCAAGTCTGAATGCTATAGGAATTTAATGTAAGTGAGATCAAAAGATAAATTCCAGCTAAGCTATATCATACAAGAATGTTCTGGTACTTATACTAGAATGTTGTGATGTGTTTTTGGAAAGTAATCTAAAAAGATGAAAGCTAAAAAAAAAAGTAACTAATGTAATAAAGTGTATTTGAAAGTGTGTGATGTAATAAAGTGTATTTGAAAGTGTGTGATGTATTGTAAGGAAGGTATGCCCAGCTGGTGGTGCTATGCTTGATTGTCCATTGGCTCTACAGGGTCAATGTGTTGGGATGTATTACCAGGAGGATAGCTTAGTTGGTCAGGTGTGTTGTGGGACAGATACACAGTCAGGTAAGGTGTGAGTGTTGGTGATTAACAACAGGGATTGAAGTGAGGTGTGATGGTATCAAGGGGGATATGTGAAGTGTAAAAGTTATTGATTGGTAAGCTTTATGAAGCAATAAGAGAACTTGGGGTAGACCCATGTGTTGACTCAAGTGCAGGGAATGACCAGCAAAAAAGACATATATACAAGTTGTACCAGACAATCTTTATACAAACATAAACTAGAGAGAGTCTGTGATGAATTGGCAAATGAGAGGGGGAATGGAGTGGGGCTGTATCTATGGGCATTGGTATGAGACACGGGAATGTTCCCTGGGATCATGTGTAGTGGGACTGGTGGATCCATGGGATACTATCTATGCGTCCAGTGCATATATGGCATGATGCAACATGTGGAGTAATGAGGGGGATCAGTGTCATGTGTTATAACATGGGAATGAGAAACAGTAGAAATATAGAAAAGAATATGGCATTGCATCTCCTTGTGTGCATATGCCCCTCAACCAGCTCATTGACCCCTGGCCTGGGATCCATGGATATTGGCTCACATCCCCCTAATGGTGGGGCTCAACTTGGTATGTCATTGGTGCACCTTATATGCCTGGTGGGTGCATGACTCAATGTGACTTGTCATAGTATCAGTATATGCATGGTAGGAACTGATATTAGTGAGACTGTGACATGTAAGGGGATAGACAGGCATGGTTATGTGGGCATGCATTCACAACAACTAGGGGGATTTATACATGTGACTATCTATAGAGCAGATATTGCCAGACATTACATGGAAGCCACAGGAAATTTCAGAATGCTAACTGTGGAATTGGGAATAGAAAATAAAATGAATGGTAACTGTAATCAGTGTGTCAAATGACAGGTGAAAAGGTAAGCATGAAAATACTTGTTTTCCCTTGACATAATTGTGTCAGGGTCATTTCTGCTACCTTTCATCTTCTAAGCAGTTCAATATGGTGGGCACTTTTAATGCTCCACCTTACTCACATCCTATGAGCCCCATTGCCTCAGTACAGCCTTCTATTAACCATAATGTTTTCCTATTCTATTTTCATCACACCAGTGACCAGGTGCTTATATGTTACGTGAACATGCCAATTGGGTACCAATGACACATGTGCAGGGTAATCATGTGAGTGATGGATCCTTGGTTGATGCTGTGATGTCATAGCACATCTATGGCTTACACATATCATCCAGAGCAGCAGTGGTTGCTGCTCTATAGTTCTTTTCTCTAAATATAATATAGGCTTTTTGTTCAGGATATGTGCCCAGCCTTCTAGGGATGAGGGCAAATAATAAAGAGTGAAAAGAATATTTTTCATGATATATTTACTAGGTTTCTATCACAACAAGATCTACTCTAGCTTAAATAATTAATTATATCTTTGAAGCTGGAATTATACTCCATGCCATTGTCACTCAATTGCTCCCCACCATCACCAAGCTGAATACTCAGATCATCATCACTGATTCCCTGTGTTAAAATGCTGACTGATAGGACAGATGTAGCCAAGGTACTCCACCAAAGGCCAAGTTGGGTCAGATCAGAGGCACTTGGCTTCAACTTATAGTGTTGCACCCATACAGCTGTTTGTCTCTGTATTTTGGACAGAATGCCCAAAGGCCAGGGATGACTAATCTGCATATGGATGAGGTACATGACTTATGGGGTGGGGATACTTTGCTGATACCAGAACTCAATAACATACATGTGTGGAACAAACTTATATACTATGAATGATTCATGGATTGGGGATAGTATGACTGAGAGGTCACATGGTATGGGCAGGGGGGGATCTAACTAAGAATAGATGGTGGAGTGATAATAGAAACCTAACAATAGAGTCCAACAGTGTCTGAATGTCAAGATCGGATTTTGGAGTAAAGATATAACATCAGTGTAATCCCAACATAGGCCTACAGTTGTAGCAAATAACCCATGAGTAGTACACAATGAATTGCATGTCCCCAAGGAAAGGTCACCCCAGTTCAGGTGTTCCTTTTGCTGATCCGAACACTCCTGCAAAGTGTTGTGAATAGCGGTCTTGGCAACGCCCCTAAAGGGGCATAGCGAATAAGATCAAAGGTTCGAGCTCACTGATAGACACAACGACTGATGAGGCAGTGGAACGTTGTACTAAGGTTTTTTCTACTAGTGAGGAGTCAAATAATGAGGTAGACGTATGATAATTAAACTAGAGAACTATACAGGTGGAAATAGCAGTACTTATAGTAAAAGCCAATGCAGGGGGGGGGACAGATAGAGAGGCTTAAAACACTGGAAGAATAGCACATGCTAGGACATGGAGTAGGGGTCAAACAATACCTTCATGGGGCAAGAGAGCTGATGCGATCTAATAGTGAAACCTGTTGGCTTGACCGGACTTCTGCCCTCACTCAGTGACCCTGCATCCTGCAGGGTGGACGTGCCTGATGTGAAACGAGGGTGAAGTATTGTGGCATGATGGTGAAGATCATGTTTGGTGACCAGTGAATAGGAGTGGGATAGACTGTGGAGGCCTCACTGACATCAGTGTGATCGAAGGATGCTGGGGAGATTGAGGTAATTTGCTAAACTTGTGGTGGG
>QFFB01022196.1:0-13743 GCA_003316465.1 Ramaria cf. rubripermanens
GACGGAGGTCTGGAAAATTAGTAACTAAGGGGATGAAAAGATAGTACTATCTGTGGAGCAAATAATGTTGGATTTTTGTTTTGGATAGTGAAAAAAATCTGGAAAATAATCAGTTGTCAGAGGGAAGAAAATAGTGAATGGGGGAATTGGAAGTATAATTTTCGATGACAAGTAAAAAAAGATAATAGAAAAAAAAAGCCTGTCTCTTTGACATAATAATGTGAAAGCCACGCCTTCTTCTCTTATCCCATATGCAATCCGATTATTGGATATGTTTGATGCATCCCTTGATATTAAATCCTGTGTCATTGTCATTCTCATATGAGCCTCTATAGTCACAACATCCTTTTCTGTTCTATTTTTATTATTCCGACGGTTCAGGTGCCTGCTCACCATGTAACTGGGCCGATTGATTATCGGTGACACATGTGCGGGGTAATCACGTGTGTTACCCATCTACCCATACTCATGATGTCATAGCGCATCTATGACTCACGCGAGTGGGCCGAGTGTTGTCTCGTGGTTTCATCTTTGAATATAACAGATAAGACCCCTTTTGAACATTATTCCTAAATTTTTTATGACTGAGAGAAAGAAAGAAAAGGGGTAACAAAAGGATAAAAGAAAAAATGACATCACAATGTTTATTACAGCATCTTTTTATCACAACAATAAACACATTAAACCATATATTATAAGAAATTTCACATTACCCCCAATAATTCATGCACTTTCCCATGAATACACTTTTAGGATCCCAATTAGAAATTATGTAAACATTTGTTACTTTTCAAACTCAGTTTTCTTATGTCTGAGCATCAAGATAATATACCATTACCCCCTCTCTTCCAAGCCCTTAAACACAATCATGCCTTAATATCTAAATTTTTCTAGCATCTCTCAGATGTCATTTATTTTCCAATATCTTCATTTCTTCTGTCTCTAGTTGGTAATCCAAGTATAAAATCCTTTCATATCCAGCTGCTTAGTCAGACACTAACAATGGGGTGTGCCATACTTTTTTGCCCTTGCTCAATTTCTTACATCTCAATTCCCTTTAACTTATGGGATTGTCATGCATCCATAATGTTATTATCAGTTTGTGTCATAGAAATACATAACATTGTATCCATTCACATAGGAGACTTTATTTACTATAAACCCTAACCATTTTGGGGTTGAAGTCACATGATGTTTAGGTAAGTCAAGTTCACTACTAAGAGTTCACTTGCATATTCAAATCTAAGTGAATTACTTTATTTATTCCATGCCTCTTACACTCTCACAATGGCAAGCACAATTCAAAAGTTAACTAAAATACCCTAAAGCATTTGGTTAGAAGGGTTAGGGTGTGTTATACAGACTCATTTCAATTTTTTTTGTAAGTAAAAGGCTTGAGCTTATCTTTTTCTTGTTTGTCTGCATTGTTTTAAGATATAATCAATATAAAAAATAATATTTTGGTGAAAGCAATATTTTTTTGTTGTGCCTTGTCGACATGGCACCAAATGAGGCACGCGTGTCGATGACGCAGGGGATCACATGGTGTGGAGTAATGTTCAGCCTCAGGAACAAACCGGGAGTTCGGCTCAGTGATGTCAGATAACAAAAATATACGTCCCTCAGGCAATGTTGAATGTAAAGGTGTTCGGCTTCGAGGGGCTGGAACTGTCGTGATGACTAAACAATTTCTATGATGCTTTGAAGCTGCCAGAAACAGCGAGTAGAGATCAGGAAATATTTTCTTGGTGATTTTAACAAATAAATGTATGGGTTTTGTGTAAGATAAAAGTTCTGGGTGATATTTTGGCACTGGTTTCGTCTAGGAACTATTGGAGTATTTATACTAGAACTATTGTAAAAATATCTTTGAAGGGAAATGACAGATGAGGCAGAAATGAATTACAGGGATGGATGGATGCAGTCAGGGTGGAACAAATATTCCCCTGCTCATGTTGAAACATCAGATGAACAGGGATACTACCTAGGATGTTTGGGGAAGAATACTTCTAATAAATCACGATGGCACATAATAGGTAAAAGGATGGAAGAAAATAAAACAGAATAAGCTTGTGAAAAACCTTTAATATAGATTACTATTTTCTGGACCTGTTTTGTGAGTATCCAATTGAGTTAGTGTATGTGATACATCACTCCTTCTCATTTCCATGGGTTCCAAAGTCTCCATACAGCAATCTCCATGCTGTAGCAATATATTTTGTTATACCTGTTCCACCGAAGGTTTGGCGCTTATGTAAGCGAGCCGATCTAGTGGTCATGCGGGGTAATGACATATGTGATCCGATCAACGATCCGGTCTCGATCCGGTGACGTAGTGGGCGTTAGAGGGCCGGTAAATGGTCCAACACTTTCTAAAATGTTATAGGCTTTTTATCCTGTAGATAAAATCCAAATAACTCATCCATGTTCTGCATTAGTCTTCTAGGACTAGGAATAAAATGATAGAAATATTTTTGTAATAATTTTCGTATTTCTTTATCACAACACATTGGTCAATGTTTCTGATTTCTAGAAGTTTAGTTTCTGTGGAGTTAATTGTCTCATGGGGTGCTTACATTCATTTTATGAGGGATAAGAGTTGTCTTGAGCATTCTAATTATAATTGTATTGTTTTTCCTCCCCTATATAGAACCATATCAGTGTCTTAAAGCAGGCTAATGTATCTGAGACCATTATAATACATGTTTCGACCTAGACATCTTACATAAACAGTGCTCATGGCTATAAACATCAAATCCCATACTCCTTTTAACTTCCTCTGTCATTACACCATCTAGGTGTTGATACAGCTTAGCATAAGCTAAGGCTGTGTCCTCCACATCTCCTTGATTGTTGATTAACCTCATCTGAACCATCTCCTTGTACAAACCTTTTCCAATAGGGGTGGAAAATGCCCCCTACTTCCATGGGTGTAACTTGGGGGATTACATCCATGTAAGAGATGTCAGATGCAAGCCAACATGCAGTTAATTGACCCATCTGAGGGAATAATTTATGTCTACATGGGAGGTTAGAGTTTTCTTTCAATCATCTGTTTTTTCACTCACTTTCCTTTTATAGTCATCAAGAATCTCTAGAAATCTGTGAAGAATTTGAAACCCTGTTTCTGTTATTATTAGCAAGTAATGGACTTAAAGGACAATTCTTTTATCTTTTTTCATTCCAAAGGACATTTTAGTTATCTCAACTCTTCTTTATCATCCAACCTCTTTTCACGGACCCTTTTGACTTTACAATTTCTTTCATCGCTTCAAATCATTCATCGAGGCGCATTTATATGTGTAGTAATAGTCGAGGCACACATTTGTGTGTAGTTAGAGACGAGGCGCATTCAGATGCATAGCACACTACTTTATAGTGTCAGTTCTTTTTCTTTTTCACCACCACTGATCAGATCATCTTTACTTCTACTCTACTTCGTCTAGCTAGCGAAGCTGACCCCTAACGAGCTGGGGGCTCGGGTTTTTCACATGTCTACTCCTTACAGACTACGGACTATTACTTATAGTTAGCATAACATAAGATATATTTTTACGCTTTTCGCCCCTACCACTTTGCTCAAGTTCTTCGACGTTCTTAATTCTACTTACCTGATTCTAAATCTTACACCTGTTGTTCAGCCTCAACTTAAAGGGCTAGAATTTGTCTTTTTATCACCGACTCACTATTTGTTGCGTATTTCCGTCATTCTACAAGTTCTTTCCCCTATCATATAAAAGTCTTCGATACTCGACCTTGCATTATTTTTACAGTTTCAACCAAGATTCACAGACCACCAAGCTTTTCCAGTATTTTTCTACCTTCTCCACCTTTCTTAATGGGTTTGGAGTTCCATACACCTTCTGGTCGCAGAAATAGTCTTTTTGTGGCACATTGATACTCACATGATAAGTGTTCTATGCATCTATATCTGTGAACCAGTTCATGTGTTTGTGATAAACAGATTGTGTGGTGAAGATGATTCCCCTGTTACCTTGCTTGCCAAGGTCTACTCCTTTCCCCTTAAATGTCACTGAGATTTGTGACAGACTCGTTGTCATGTTCAAGATCTTTGTATCTGCTCTTGTATAGTTTTCAATATATGAGATATTCTGTATCTCCCCTTTGCTGTGTGTTTGCAATCATCATGTGATTGTGATACAAACTTTCCCTATGACCCTCACCCTGGTTCATGTTTGGCTTTGAGGAAATATGTCAGGCTAGGAGGTTGTAGTATGGGGTTACTGCATGTGTTGGGCACAGTGTACCTTGCTAATGTCCATGATTGGGTCATTGTGTTTGTTTCTGGAACACAATTTTATTTCTGAGCTGGCCTACTTATTGACAATTCTCAGGTCTTTTCTTTGTCCTTGTCTTTCAGTTTCATCCTTTCTCTGCTTTCTTATCACCTTTTCCCACCAGTTTTTGGTTTTTTTTTTTTTTTTTTTTTTTTTTTTCATTTAGTTCCTTTAGCCTTGTGTCCTCTTGTTCCAGGTAGGGATTCAGTGGCTGCATGAATAGCTTTTTGTTGAAGTTGCATAACAGCTGTATAGTCTCTCAGCCTGAGGTTCTTGACAGTGCCACATAGTATATATCAAGTATAAGCAAAATAATACTTGCAATGCCACTATCCAGTACTCATTCTCTTACTTGCTTGACTCAACTCAATGCTAACTAGTTTGACAATTAGCAAGATGGGAATCCTTGTTCCACCCAGGCCTCCTTCACAATCACCATCTAAGTGAAGGATCATGAATGCTAATGATGTGGCATCCCTGTTTGAGAAACATCATGTATAGTCAATGACAACACTATTCTATAACACACACTCCTTGCTTCTTAAAAGACCAATCATTAATTACCTTTTTCCAAACTCCCATTCTTTTATCCCATCTCTTCAATTCTTTAGGCATCCCTTCACATTAATAAGCTCCTACCACTCAAGTCTGTCACCTAGTCTATATATCAACAATATACTGTGCTCTGCTAGTATATAATAGTGCTTAGAACAGTTGAGTTGAAGTTGGAAATGCCAACCAGAATTGGGCAAGGTCACTGCAAGCAACACTCTGCGCTTCTAGTAGATAAGTGCACTGAAAAATCCATTCCTCATCTTCATATATTCCTTCTCAAATAGCCCTCTATTCTGTAAAACTTTGGGTCTGGATGGGGCTACTGTAGGTTTCAAAATGGAGAATAATAATCAAGATCTGACTTGACTTCTTTGAGTAGGTTGTTATTGTCAGGCTGTTGATCTGGATATAAAATGATTAAGGTTAAAGGGAGAAGGAAGGATGTTATGCTATCTCCTGCTTTGGCAGTGTGATCTTGGATGAGTGTAGGTTTCTTCCAAGTTTCAGAGCTTGAATATATGTTTTCAATTTCTCATATGATGCTTCTTTCTTGAGATTCACTGTATGCAATGGTGATAGGGTGTGCAGATAGGAGGGCTTTGAGCTTGGACATGTGCTTGTCATTGATCATGATATCACTATGATCAAGGAGTGGTAGTTTCAGATGCATGTAAGCATCCCATACCATGTCAAAGTGAAATATCCCAGTGCCCAATGTGATTTGGGTCAATAATTTAACAAAAAGTCCCTGGTATTGAGAGGTGCTTGTCCTCCCTGGGAAGTCAAGCCAGTCAGCTAATACTTTAAGGGTTTTGTTGAATGTGCATTGGACCAAGTCTGATGTAGAGTTATAGTGGTGTTTTCAGCGGTTCACAATAGGAGGCTTCACAAAGAAAAGTTTCAAAGGCAGTTGCTTGAAAGGTCTACAACTCTGCCTTTGTAGTATCAGCATCGAATTCCATAGGCCAGGTATATTGGCTTCAGGCAGGGAAGATAATGGATGCCACCACCCAGTGAGGCCACCACAACAGCAAAAACAGTGAGATTTTGATGACTGTATAAAAGTAGAAGATTGAGGAGAGATGAGGTTTGTATGTTTTTATGGGGAGCGTTGACAGCACAGCAACCATGGATGAGGGCCTGAAGGACCATTGGGTGTTTGCAGATGTAAACTTTGAATGCATCTGAGGACCAGCAGCCCATACCCTGGATGATGTTGTTGGGGACTCCAGTGAGAGCAAGGGAGGTGGCGGCACCAGAGCAAATTGAGTGGCCTCTGATATCTTGGCCAAGAGTGAGGCATAGGTGAGAGGTGAACCATGAAGAAGTAGGAGAGAGGCCAGCAGAAGTGAGCCAGAGATCGGGGTGAAAGGGGAAGAGAGAATCACATGAAGAAATGTAGTGGTGTATCATAGATAGTGGGTCTAAAGGGGAGGCAGGTTTACCAAGGACATGATCTTGCTCCCCTGGTAGAAGCGGTCAGCTTTATAGAAAAGTAGCTGGAAGGAAAACTGTGTGGGAATGAGGGATGATGTGTGGTGGCAGGTGATCTTCTTTGAGGACTATTTTGCTGATGAATTAGAGAGTGTCATCTCTCCAAGTCAGAGCAGAGCCAAGACTCCATTCAACAGCATGGCAATGAAAATAAGGTTATCATAAGAGGGAGGACTGTAGGCTGAGATGAAGGTGGAGAGGTAATCCAGAGTAAGGGCACATATTTGGAGAGGGACCAAAAAATCTCAAAGCTTCTTCATTCCAGCTAAGGAACAAGAAACAAGTGAAGAGTTGCAAGCAGAGCAAACGTTTGGGAAGTTCAGTTCAAGTGTATTGCAGATTCTGGACAGGTAGGCTAATACAGAGGCAGGTTTGATATGATGGGACATGAAAACCACAAAAAAAATGAGGGTGTCAGGAGTGGGGTCAATAGGAAAGTTGTGAAGCTTGCAAAAATTAAGGTACAACTGCAGATGGGAGTTATAAGTGTGGAAGGTGGAAAGCTTGATCATGTGGCCAAGTGCAACAGCACATTCACACAAGAGCTTGTCATGAGACCAGGCAATACAGGGCAGCTGCCAGTCTTGCGAGAAGGCTTGAAATATTAAGATACTGCCCCCATTTCATCCCGAGGGGGTTTAAAAGTGTGTACGTGAAGTGTGGGATGCAGGGCAACAGTAACATGAAAAAGGCCATGTGATATGGCATCTGTAACATTGTTTTTGGTACCAGGAATGTGAAAAACACAAAGGGAAGTGGTGTGAGAGAGCAGAATGCACATGGCAAACAAGAGGAGGTGGTTGTAGTCACTGTGTGCTTTTAAAGAGTGAAACATGTCTACCATGTTCATAGAATCAGTAAATTAGGAGTCTGTGAGGCAGTGGCTGGATTCCTAGTGCAAATACCAAGGCGGAAACCACACAAAGTGCTTCATAGAAGAAGATGTGAAAAAGAGGAGGCTGCTGGGAGATGGGAGCATAGAATGTGGCATTGAGTGATGGAATGTAGAATCCCAAGCCTTCAAGTGAAGCATCACAATAAATGATAAGATCAGCATCGGAGCGGCCCCAGATAACAGAGTTGAGCCAGCAGAGACCATTAGAGACTTCGATGGTGTCTGCTAGCCAGCATAGGTGAGTGATGACAACTTTGTTCATATAGATGATAGCTTTGGGAATAACTTTTCCTGTGATTTTGGCATAAGAGGACTGGAGAGCAGGACACAGGAGCAGATATGTGAGGGCAACATTGGTGACAAAGCCACAACCTAAAGATACTCAAGGAGATAAGAGCCAATACAGGATAATAACCAACTGTGCAGTGGATGTCCTCAGAGATCAAGCTGAGGAGATGCCACCACACTGGCTACAACCTTATCACTACACTGGCAATGCTTACATAACCAGTGGAGATAGAAACTCATGGAAAGCAATAGAAGATCTGGAAACTTGGAGAACCAAGACTTTGGAAATCAAACCAGTGAACCCTGACATCACCCCCCTCTCAATGCTTGTTGTCTTGACAAGCAAAGTCGCCACCTAGCCCCAAACATCTACCAAGGCTAAGGCTTCACTTCCCAACACACCACAGGCAGTAGAGCAGCCCCTTCTACCTCCATAGCTCCCCTTCTTAAGGCATAGTAAAATAATAAGTTCAGGAGGATCGGAATCAATGGGTAAATGTGGCCCTCTGAATCTTGCATAGTGTTGCTGTTCCCCTGCTGTATCATGGAAGCTCTGACCCTCCCAGCCTTCAAAGGTATAAGGTGTTCCATCATCTAGGAAGATAGGATCACTGACATGTATGTGTCCTGTCATCTATGTCAGGGTCTGAGAAATGTGAGTGGGGGTCATGTGAGGGGGGGGGCCTATCACTGACTCAAGGTCTTCCACACTAATGGACCACTTTGAAGGTGGGGAGGTCTTATATGACTAGTGGTCATACATAGCACTGGTGGTAGGGTTTGGGCTTCTGAGCATCCCTCTCAGTTTGGCCTTGCTGATTGGCCTGGATGATGAGAGGCCCAAAAAGTGCAGGAGGTCAGGGTCAACAGTCAACATGGTAGGGATCTCCACAAGGTTTTTGGTCATGCTAGGGGGAGTGACAAGTTCAAGAGGATGAGAGGACATCGTGGAGTGAGTGCAAAGGAGTGAGTAGTCACAGATAGAGAGGGTTAATATAGGGCATCGGGGTTTAATATAATGAATTGATTAGGCGAAGGCTGATAACGCTTATCTCTGGGAGTCTGGCCCCTTGACATAATGTATGACATTCCAGCCAGCTGTCCAGTTGAAGAGAGTTCTTTTGGGAGGCTCTGTGAAGTTCTGAAATCATTGGAACAGGAGGGACATATATGTAGCTGCAGAAATATGCCGGGGTGCCTCTGGGTTCCATCTGTGGAACTCACTAATAAGCCTCTTTGCTCCAGAAGCATCCTTTGTGGGTAGCCAAAGGTTGTCAGTGGCTCCATAGCCCTTTCAATGCACAAGATACTCCAGCCTTCCACGGAACATCCTACTGTCTGGAATCCTTTCAACTTCATACTCCTCAATTCCATCCTGTACAACAGGGGAGGGGGGTGGACGGGCATGATTTTCAGGGATTGGATCCTCTTCATAGGGTTGGAGGAGAGTGACAGAGAACACTGGATGGGTGTAACCAAATGATGCTGGGAGTTTCAGACCATAGGCATTCTGCAAGACAACCTTATTAATGGTGTAGGGGCCCAACTATTTGTGATCTAACTCCTTCATTGGATGAGTTGTGGTGATATTTTGTGCATTCAGCCAGACCTTGTCACCAAGCTTGTAGACTGGGGCTGTTTGGCAGTGTATGTCATAGAAACATGCCATATCATCTGCTGCCTTGGAGAGTGCTGAGTGAGCTTCATTTGTGGCCACTTCCATGCACACTGTGAATTCATCTAGGGCCTCAAGTCAAGTTTCTCAGACTGGCTCCAGTCCAATTCTGGGATGTTGGCCACTGTCTAGCATGAAAGGTATTGTCTGGGTTAAAGCATGCACCTGGTTATTATAGGCAAATTCAGCAAGGGGCATCCATTCAAACCAGTCATCTTGGCACTGGTTGACAAAGAGTTGAAGGTATTGCTCAATCTCCTGATTGACCCATTCTGTCTGACCATCAGTTTGAGGGTGGTAAGCTGTGGAGGCAGCGATCTTGATGCCAAGAAGCTTATTCAGCTCACACATGAACTGAGAGACAAACTGGATGCCATGATCACTGATAATCTCTTCAGAGAGTCTATGAAGTTTCCACACATGGTCATGGAACAGTTGAGCAACCCCCACAGAATTTACATCAGAGGTGGTGGGGATAACATGTACACATTTTGAGAGGCGATCAACAACAACAAGGAGAGCATTGTACCCATGGCTGGTAGGCAGTTCCACAATCAGGTCCACAGATATAACTTGCCATCTACAATCTGGACCATGGTTTAGCAGGAGCTTGCCAATGGGTGAAGCAGGGAAGGTCTTTGTCTGATTGCACAGGTCACAGGCTTTCACATATTTTGCAATATAACATCCCAGCTTTGAGAGACCAGCTCAGTAGTCCTCCAGTGACCAGGGTGGCCAGTGAGAGGCATGTCATGGTGTGCTTGTACTATGTCATGTCACAGTTTCGCATTGAGTGGCACATACACTTTGTTGTGATACAGGACAAGGCCATCCTGCTCAGACCACTCTTCTCCCCGTGAGTTCCCAGTGGAGCCTAGTTCTTTGAGGACCTTGACAACCCTCTTGTCCTGATCTGTACAATTCCTTACTTGGCTGAGGAAGGCATCACCCTCACCTGGAACCAGCTGCATGCTAGCCTTTGTGGCATTTGCATTGACATGGAACAAGTCAGGGGTGAGTAGGACTTGATTTTGGTTGTCTTTCTCTCCCCGCTTATGATCCACATGTTGTAAATGTAACCTATTGTGCCATATTTTCACATCTTATTCTTCTTTTATCCTAAACCTCCTTATCCCCACTTCACATTCTATTACATTAGTATTCATACACCATCATCCCCACGCTCGGACTCATAGCTTCATAGAAAGGACTCTAGTATTATATAGCACTCACATCCCTTATCTTCATCCCTTCTCTTTGCACCATCTAAATAGTACATCCCTTTCCTTTTGTCCAGACCACATACTGAGCCAGTGTGCAAGCATCACTGCCATCCCCAAGCCCACGAGTCGAGCAGCAGCCACATGACGGGCCATGATCACAGGTCACGTCCAATGATCGAGGCGAACATATGTGGGATACCCAAGGCACGAGCACATCACACTATCGAGCATGAGTCACAAGCGAACAGAACTCCCAAGCAAATTGAGCCAATCGTGTCACAAGCAACACTGTATCAGATACGTACCACCATCACATCACCGACTGCACACCCCTGACTGGCACTGAGAATGCAGCCCACCGCACAAGGGACATACACCATCCATTCTAATGGGAGAACATCATGGGCTTTCCCCCGCAGCATATCTCTGGTTCATGAGTAATTTCACATGCATACCTCTGTCGTATTTTAGCTCGCCTGTTGAACCTGCTGTAATAAGACACAGAATCATTATCCCTTCGAGTCATACTTGCGAGACACATACCTTCGTGTCAAATTTCCTCACACACGCACCATTGATCACCTCAAGACACAGGCATATTCTTGTCACATCTCTACTACATATCATATCAGTATTCACCCGTACCCCCATATTCTTCACACCACATGTCATAAGAGTGCATCTGGCTTAGCTGAGTGATGACCAGGACAAAGGTTCAGCACAAAGTCAAAGTGAGAGAGGTAGAGTGACCAGCGTGCTTGACGGTGGTTCAGGTTTTGTGTGGTGTGGAAGTAGGTGAGGTTCTGATGGTCATTGAGAATCTCAATCTTGTACTTTGTTCCCTCTAAGATGTGGCACCATTCCTCAAGTCCCCAAATGACAGAGAGGAGCTCCTTGTCATGGATGGCATAGTTGTGTTCTGCAGCAGCGAGGCTTTTGGATACAAAACCTACAGGCATCCATTTGTCACCATCACAAAGTTGGGACAGTACAGCTCCTGTGGCATAGGTGGATGCATCAGTTTCAAGACAGAAACATTTTCTCTGATCAGGGAGGACAAGGATCAGTGTTGAGGTGATGAGGTGTTTGAGCTTGTCAAAGTATGCTTGCTCTGGACCACTTGGATCCCAAGACCACTGGGCATCCTGTTTTGTCAACTGATTGAGAGGTTTTGCAATGTGTGAGAAGTCATCTACAAAGCAGCGGTAGAAGTTAATAAAACCAAGGAATGATTTGACTTCAATGACATTGTGTGGTGCTGGCCAATCTTGCACTCCTGCCCTTGATGGGGTCCATAGCAACCTGCCCTTGAGAGAGGATGAGGCCAAGATACTCTATTTCCAATTGCTCAAATAAGCATTTTTCAGGCTTGAGGTACAGATTGTTGGCCTGAAGGATTTCAAGGACATGTCATACAATCTTATGATGTTCTTCAAGTGACTCAGCAAAGATGAGAATGTCATCCATGTATACCACTGCAACCCCTTCATCTATGAGGCCCTTGAAGATGTCATTCATCATAGTTTGGAAGGTTGCTGTGCTGTTTGTGAGTCCAAAGAACATGAATAGGGGTTCATAGAGGCCCCTATTTGTCTGAAAGGCTGCCTTCCACTTGTCTCCCTCTTTTATATGTACATTGTTGTACCCCCACCTGATATCAAGTTTTGTAAGTACTTGGCCCTCCCAGTAGTGATCTTATTCATGATGTCTGGAATGAGGGGTAGAGGATAGGCATTCTTGATCATTGTATTGTTGAGCTTGCAATAGTCCTGCACAAATCTGAGACTGCCATCCTTTTTCTTCACAAGGAAGACTGGCGATGCCATATGTGACTTGGAAGGGCATATGCAATGGCTCTTCAGGTTCTCTTCAAGGAAATGATCCAGTTCCCCTTGCTCAACTGGAGACAGTGGGTAGACCTCTGTGCTAAAGGGTTGTGCACCTGGTGTAAACTCAATCGCATGGTCCTAGCACTTCCAAGTGGGCGATTGGTCAATGACTCCTTAGAGAACACATCCTTGAACTCCTGGTATGGCTTAGGGACAATATCTTCTAAGGATTTGACCTGTGCTGACTTGCCTGCTTGCTCAGCAAGTTGCTGGGAAACTGTTGTGCTTGCACCAATCGTCTCAGATTCTTTGTCCATGAATATGACAAAGGTTCTATCCCCTTCCTCAAGTAGGCTGTGAGCATGTTGTGTAGCAGTGCCTCTTGGGTCTTCACTCTCCTCTGGAACAGTTTCAATCAGGGGTCCTCTGACAGCAGGTCCAGCTCCACATGAATCAGGACAGCATGTTGTTGTGATAAATAATATATCTATATATTCTCTGAGTCGAATCATTAATACCTCATCATTATGTGATTACTAATTCACTGTTACACCAAGGTAACATGCCACTAGCATCAGTCCAATTCACTGATCAGAATATTATTGAACTCATATACAAACATATGACATCACGAGCGTCTCATGCAACTGGGGAGAATGAGACCCCAATTGGAGACCAAGCATCTAAAGGACAAATTCGGTGCAATTAAAGATTACATAATCTCCAGGCCACCACACCATTCAATCATGCTACACTATTTGGAAGTAGTGTACAGGGCCATCAGAACTTGCAGAATGCGAGTGGAATGGAATACCAAGAGTATTCATCAAACAGCTGCCCAAGGAACAGGGAAAAGAGGGTATGAGTACCTATACATGCATTGACATGCATATATTTGAGGAATTTCAAAGATTTGTTTTTCCTATTGTTTCAAATGACACGAATCACTGATTGCGATTACCATTCCATGTTGCAAAGGGCTTTGTATCTCCTGACCAAAGTCTCCTAACATTCTATCCACCTGACCATTATCCTCATCATGATCACTACCTGTCAGACTGTATGTAGTCGCCCCTTTGTCCACATGCATCGATTACCCCATTGGCTCCAGATGTTTTATCACAGATTATCTGTGATGATGTAGTATAAATATTGTAGTATGACCTGTACATTACACTAGTTAGAATATAGTTTACACTCACTCTGAGTCAGAATTTAGTCTGCACTCAAATCGCACACAGTCTACAGCGACTTAAAATATCACTATAGATTTGTACTCGCTGTTTTACACAGCTTTGAAGCCTGCTTTAGTAGTACAACTATTGCAACTTACTTATCTGCTCATAGATCAACTTCTCTGAGCCATCACTGGGTAATCCCTTACTCCACTCTTTGTCAATATCCAAGAGCTGAGTTTCTGGTTGCCATCAGGTACCTTGACAAATCTCAGCATGGGCAATTGACTACTTCAACAGCAATTCACCAA
>QFFB01022200.1:0-13365 GCA_003316465.1 Ramaria cf. rubripermanens
AATCTATATTTTTATGTGTCCTGAGGCAGTAAATCACTGTTTATAAGAGGGTGTGGTCACATGACAGATCTCAGACTCCACTCAAGCATCACCACACATGCACACATAACACATTTTGTGAAATCACATGCTTTCACACAAGCCCATGCCAACAGATTTTTTTTCACTTGGGTCCATGCATTATAATTGTTGTGCAAACCAACCACCATATAGTAATGATAGGGCACATGTGCTGCATCTTTGTGCAAGCAGACCACCATATACCTGGCCCTTTAATTTTCATGATGTCACAAATCCCATGACAGATCATGAATCACATCACTCACATGATTGTTATAAAAAAATCGGTATAATTAAATTGCTCAATGGATCAAAGTTTCTATGCCTTATTGACATAGCAACAAATGGGTCCTGCATGTTAATGATGCAGTGGGGCATGTGATGCAGAGGATCACTGCTTGGCCTCAGGGATGAACCAGGAACTCAGCTCAGTGATGCTGGCAACAAAAATATATGTTGTTCAGGTGATTCTGGGTCAAAAAAACATTCGGTTTTGAAGGCCTAAAGCTGTAATAATAGTTAAATTAATTCTAGGATGTTGAAGCTGCCAGAAACAGTGAGTAGAGGTCAAGAAATAATTTCTTAGTGTTTAGAATAGGTAAATACTTGGATGGATGCAAGCTAAAAGTTCTGGCTGATATTTTGTCTCTTCTTTCATGTAGGAACTACAGGAGTATTTCTACTAAAATTGTTCCAAAAATAACTTTGAAGGAAACAATAGGGGAGGTGGAAATGAGATACAGGAATGGATGCTTGTAGAAATGGTGGAGCAAATATTCCCCTGCTCATGATGAAACATTGGATGGACAGGGATACTAGCTAGGATGTTGGGGATGGGGTTCTTAATCTCCATGCTGCAGCAATTTATCTTGTTTTTCTGTCCTACTAAATCTTTGGCGCTTACATAATCACTATTGTTTGGTGATTGTGTGGGGTAATCACATGCATGATCGTATCCATGATCTGGCCTCAATCCTGTAATGTAGTGGGCATAAAAGGGCTGGGGAGCATGGTCCAGCAGTGTCTAGGCTGCTATGGATTATTATCCTGTAGATAGAATCCAAATATTCTGTTAGCCTTCTGGGACTAAGCATGAATTGATAGAAATATATTCATACTTATTTTCATGCTTTCTTTATCACAACAGACCTCCTCAAGCATGGCAAGCTCCTAAGACATGGGGATATAGAATGGCTCAATATTCCCAGTGATAGCATGGCTATGATTGTATACCATATATCTGTTAGATCCTTGAGATCTAACACCAAAGCTCCGAGCCTTCGGACCTCCGAACTCCGAAGTAACTATTATGTTCCGTTTTAGTTCTTGTTGTTTGCCTCTTAAAGTATAATTCTCATTCACGACCCAAAGTAGAATACTTGTACCTCTCTCGATCCGACCCTCCAACCCTATTCCGAACTCCGCTCGTTATACGCCCCTTATATATCCTTCTTGTTATACATTCTTAGGATACAATTAGCTTACGAGGTATTAATAGTCCTCCAAACTTGTATCCAGTTCTTTAGTTCGAATATCGACTTAATTCCGCATTACAAACCTCCAGTCTCGTCACATCACTACCTCCATAGTTAGATACTATTAGTAGTAACTCCGAGTCCAAACCCCCAGACTACCCCCGATACTCCGGCCTCTGAAATTAGGGACCGAACAATAGTAGGTGGTGCAACCCATAAGTTGAAGCCAAGTCCCTACCCCCCTCGTACACTTCCGAAGTCTCCAACCTCCGAGTCTCTGACCTCCGAAGTTCCAGTAACATCCGTGAACTTAACAATATCCATGATTTGTATGAATGCAGACATTGTTGTTCCCTGAGTAGGTAATGAACAAATGACTATCAGTGAGTAAAATCACACTGAGGATATGATGCTCAACATATAATGCAAGGCAAACGAGCCATAAGCCCATTGCTTATGCACAAGAACCAGCAATGATATCCAACTTCCTAGATGATCCAATAATAACCTGTTGTCTCAAAATGGAGGAGATAGGTGATTCTTTATACAAAAGAGACCACCCTGATGTCTGCTTCATGTCACCCAAATGACCTGTAGACACTGCATCTAAGCAGCTGACAGGACTGTGTCTATACCCTCCTGCTCCCTTTCCCTCCTTTTTCAACAGGAGTCTATGGCATAGGGACTGCAGAAGGTATAATAACATCTGGACAACTATTTTCCAGAATGCAAGAGGGTGTTCCAAGATAGAGAAAACATTTTTGACATTCAGCCAAATGCTCATGGCTCAATGTCCAGGTCTGACTATGGACTGATCATAAGGGGTGTTGAGGATATGGATATCAATGTATGGGCTTTTAAAATTGTTATTGGTATGGGAAGGGAGATTTGATGGATCCAGAATCAGAATGAGAACAATGTGCTGTAAGAAGGCTATCTGTTGTGGATGCAAACAGTAAACCTGATGAGAGGTGCACAAGAGCAGGTTCTCTAGTTCTTTGTAAGCTAGACACAAGCTTATATATGAACTATTGTGGGTGCTTGTGTATGCTCAATATAAGAAATCACTATGTAGGGAGTGACACTCCCTTACAGCACAAGGTGATAGAAACAGAGCCACACTGGGCCTGATATATATTGCAATGTGTGAACAGGGTGAGCTTGATGTGGCATATTCTATTATTGGAATGAAGGCACTTTGGTGCCTTCATTGGATGTGGGGTAAGTTTTTCAATGGCGATCTTGCTCAATGATGTCATGGTAGACATGTGAGATGCATGGGCACTCTGGATGCAGGGATAGTGATGCATTGTCAGACACAGGGTTGGCAATGTACATATGTAGTGTCCAGAAATAGATTATAGACTTGGGATGGGGTGATTGACTTGGGATTGGGTTAGGATATTTGTGAGCATATGATATATGACATTCTCAGTGATGTGTCACAAGCAGTTTGTTAGCATGGTCATTATGTGTAAATTTATGTGTATCAGTGTGTACATTTTACTCTTTTGTATTCATAACACTAACTACTTATACATTGGCAAACACAGGGTAGAACCCCATGTAACATCAGAGTAGACACTGATATATCACCAATGGTGTCCAGGTAATGTGAGTGAGACAGAGGGTAATGAAAGATAGAAATACTTGTAGTAACCAAGTGCCTTCTGATGAGTTTCCATTCAAGTTTGCTTTCTGTTTTGTTACTGCTTTGTTCCTGAGTCTATCGTTATGTTTTCCATCTATGAGATTTCTCAACAATTACCTCTACTGGTTCTCCACATCTTTGCCACCTCTATCCTTTTCCTCCTCTTATTTCTATTTCAGACCTCCCTCCATCTTGATTCCCTCATTATTATTGTTGATATCAGTTTCTTTCATGCATTCCATCCTTATCATGTGAAACAAAAACATGTATTCACCTCAACAGTTAGAACCATTGCTATCTAATCTAGTGAAGCCTAACTTTCTTTGACCCCTTCCTATCATCCTCAACACCAACCACCATGAAAGCATACTTTTTTCCTGCCACCTCAAGCTGTTCTACCAGAAACAATGCATCATCATCATCAGATCATATCCACTCTTAGCAACCTAAGAGAGAGCTTCCTGATTCTGCTGATGAGCACATCCATGGACTCTTTGTCTGTAAACCACTGCCACAGGACATGCCACCTGGTATATGTGAGGCTCTGCCTCTCAGGATATGTGAACCAGTCCCCAATGGTGGGGATAGGCAGCTTATCAGCTGGTGGTTGTTCACCATGCTCATTTGCTGTATGATTTCTGGAAGAAGAGCAGGAATGTTTGTGTGACTGATGAGAAGTGTGAAGGAGTTGAAAGAATTCAGGGGGGAAATTGATATGGATTGGTGGGATAATGGGTGTAGCAGGTATGATGGCATTGTTTTCAACAGTGGTTGGCAGGTTGCTGTAATGCCTCACACCCCCTTGATGCAGGATGGGATGGGCATTCACATTGACATTGTTGACCAGGTTGTGGAAGAACCTGAAGTATTCCTTATGGGGTGGGGTGTTGATGTCTACACCAGCTTTGCCACTCATCTATGCACAAGATTAGTGAAGTGATAAAAATAAAAATATAATGCCCTATTTCAAGGGCCCAGGAAAGTTTACCTTCACAGGACCACACATTCTTGAGCTTTGCGACCTCCACCTGGAATGTATCTGACTATGTTGCATTGAGACCATGGCCTTTGGCTGCTGGCACAGGCTCAACCACTAGAACATCTGGAAGAAATAGGTTAATGGCCTTTACCTTGCTCCTGGCCTTTCCTTTAGAGCCTGGAGCATGTGCTGCAACCACCTCTTCCAGAAAGTCAAAAAACTATAAAATAAAAGAACAACAAGAAAAAAAAAAAAAGAAACCCCTTGGGGGGACCACAATTTCGATACATGTATCTTCACCTCTTTTGGCCACTCAATTTTCCCATTCCCCTTTTAAAGCCAGTTGTCCTTAGTATCCAGTACAAAGCTTAACTTTGCTGGGTCAAATTTAATGTGTGTCATGAGGGAGGGCATTTACCTTCAGGTATTGCATTGAGGCCAAGTATGAGTTGGATTGCAGCCTTGATATCATGTATGCTTGAGGTCAGCTCAACATAATGTGTGTTCCATACTAGCTGCAGCAGTCCAGAATGCAAGTGGATGCTAAATTTGATACCTACAAAACTTGTTAGTGTCTGTAAAATAAACAAGAGAACAGAAACATATGCTGAGGCAAGGCCTTGGAGGCTGCCTTGCCTTTATTTACTGCCACCACAGGTTTTGAAGGGTTAATTGATAGTGGGATTTTGATGGTCAGTGGCCTAACATATGCAAAGATGTCTTCATCACTACTTGAGGGAGAAGAGCTACTCAAGCCATCTTGATCCTTGTGATCTTTGCTTGTCCCTAGGTTGTAATCATCCTGGCTGACAGCCTTATTGTCGACCTCTTGACTTATCCCTTCCCATTCCTCCTATTCAGCATCCAGGATTGTGCTAAGAGAGGTGGCACCTGTGGGGTGCACTTCGATAGCAGCCAGCAGGGAAGAGGGAGGGGTAGAGGGAGGGACAGAGGGAGGGGCAGAGGGAGGGGCAGAGGGAGGGGCAGAGGGAGGGGCAGCAGTTACAACCTTCATGGTAGAAATTTTGTGCATGATGCTGGAGAGGGTGGAGGAAGGTTCAGGTGGGGGTAGGGGTCTAGCCACAACTTTGCCTTTACTAATTGTTAGATGGCTTTGGATCCAGGAATTGTTGCAGTAGAACTGAGGAGTCAACTTGATGGCATTTAAAACTGCTGGCCTTTGATGATCTGGGAAGGCTCAATGGTGTTGTGCTGGTGAGATTTCAGTATGTTGGGAGGCAGATCTCTAGGTGGATTAGCAACAGGTTCAGCAGAAGCTTTCTTGTATTCCATTCCAGCCATTGTAAGGGAGCTACGCTCCCTGTATGGTGATTTCATGATTACTATGGTCTATTTTCATTCTTGCCTACTTCATTTAGCTAGATTCTATTCTTGGACTCTCAGTGACTACGACATGGACACTATGTTTTGACTAGATGACACAGCCGTGCTTTTGTTCCGGCTCTTGACTTGTTCCGGTCCACAATTCCTTGTTTGTAGTTTCCACTCCACCTGCGTCCACCTTAGATTGTCTTCCACTACTCATGCCACCAGCTTCCACCTCTCCCTTTTTCCTTTAAGTACTCTTGTATTTCCTCTCAAAAGAATCATCTTATTGCTCGCACCCAAGTTCGCACTTCTAAAGGCAACTCGCACGAACTTAAGTTCACTCTTTTCCATTCCTATCTTTACACTCTTAGTCTCTATTCCTAGTTACGGACTATCTAGAGCTCACTAGCGATATTGCCATATCCTCTCGGAATGCAATACGAGTTCATACACCATAGTCAAGGATAAGAAGCAAACTGATAGAAGCTAGCAGTGTAGAACAATATGGAAGCAGAAAGAATGATGGCGCATGGGAGGGTCCACACAATGCTGGTGGCGAGGTTGAAGACATGTCACATGTCAAACCTCATGTTATGTCACATGAAAATTGCAGTGCTGCATTGCTGCCAATGAGGTTAGGAAGTCAAGGTAGGTCTAAAAAACTATAGGGTGTGTATTCATTATAAGTATATGTTATATTACATGCATTTTACTTCTACATTTTGTTATGATATGCAGGAAGAGAGTTGGAAATGCTGCCCAATGTGCAAAAAGGAAATATTGTAAGAACAACTATTGCCTCACACAATGGGCTCAACATATGTGAGTGAACAGGCTTTTTACTGATATTTTATTGTAACTATGAAGTTAAATATTTATACATAAATGATATAGAGGGTAGAACACCCATGGAAAGTCATGATGTTATGAATATAAATTAAATAAAAGGATATAAACAAATTAACTATTAACAACAACACTGATAAATCCTGGCATTCTATTACTGGGATATTATCTACAGATGACTTTACTATGATCTATATTGACTCCTATCCCTATCCCATTCAACCCCCATTGCCAAGGCTGCACGTATGCAGGACTGAGCCCATGATGCTATATCTATCACTATCCTGGCACATGGAGCAATCACATGCCAAATGTACCTATGATAACATCAAAGATCAGGTCCAATCCCAATCAATCTACCCCACACATGCATACATCACATAGACACCTCGCATTCAATAATAGATGCATGTCATCTCAAGATGTTCCTACATTGCTGTCGCTGTATGTGGGACAACTAATAAGTACTGAGTGCTGGACCCACACAGACCTACAACCCACATGGACCTACAACTCTATTTCAGTCCAGCCAAGTCAAACTCTGATCAGAATGAACTGCAACCCATGAGTTCAGAGTTGTGGGCCCTCAAGCACCCACAAATCCGACACCTTGGCTAACTCAAGACTCAGCCACTGAGTTTGAACTCTGCCTCCACAGCTTACACAAGGCAGTGCATCCTGATAAAATATAGGAAGAGGGAATAGAAGAATCCAAGACAGAGAAACTCGATGCGCATTAACTTGAGCGCATAACCGGCCTCACCATGAGGGATGGGCTAAAACCATATGAGATTTAAGTAGCTACTGATCTAGCTACTTATACATATGTGAACACAGGGGCGAAGCCCCGTGGAACATCGGATTAGGAGCTGATGATGCAAGTGTGACACATAACCTCCTGAATTCATAACACATCCATAAATACTTCAAACCTAGCACATCCTCTAATCTGTGCCCTACAACCAAGGCTGTGCTAGGCTGTTCAGGCACAAAGATGTACAAAGCTAGGAAACCAAGGTTTGGATTCCACAAAGCTCATTGGACAGATAAAGGCCAAACTGTTATGACTATGATATATGATACACCGAGTACTACTGAGTCTCATCAAGTCCACCATACATACCTACAACCTCACCAAGTCACATGCCTACCTGGCACACAAGGCACACATACCATGTACTGAGTTGAGCCCCGTTATCAGGCGAACACTAATCAATATCTGTGTCAATCCCTGCCACCAGGGGAGCATTGAAGGAAAATTGATTGATATGTATCCAATAGCTTCAAGCTCCACAAGGGTCTTTAAAAACCCCAAGCTCTACACACCTATTTCATCTCAGCCTATTCCATCATCTCAGTTCAGCCCAGCCAGATGATGCAGCCATACCCCATCAATTATCAGTTCATTGTTATCCCCATGCTGGCCATCAACAACACAGCTTCAGGCTCTATTCCCCTTCAGACCTTTGAGTCTCCAACATCACCTGCACTATCACGATGGTTACTTGATTCAGAAGATATTTGAAGACATGCTGAGCTACATCATATGGTTCACCCCCAGTCACCCAAAGCAGCATGGCTATTGATAAACAAATCACATCCCTATTCTTCAAAATCATATCCTACTAGAGATCCCATATTTTTCCAAGACAACACACAGCCATTCATGTTCCTTGGATATATGGGCAAGGTCATTCACAGTGAAGGAAGGGAAGAATACAAGCCAGAATTCTGGGCTCCATACCCAACCAATCCTCCCACATTAATCTTCATCATAGAGTTGCTCGAGATCGTATACAACTGTCTCCCCCTTACATTCTATCATGGGAGTGGATCAAGGAGAAGCTCAGGAGTTATTTCTATTGTTGATTCATCACCCTCATTCTTATGACTCAATTGCACCAACTAATGCCATGACTCATCTTAGAGAAAGTGGTCGATTTGTACAACTATGATTGGTGGATGTTACAGTGCATACTGATGGGTGTCTTGTGATTTGGGGTTTGTTTTATACAATAGGAGAATATAATTCAGGTTTCAAGTGAAGCTGAATCAAGCAGATGTTTGATATGAGAGAGAACTTTAAGTAAACTGCAGTATATGCTAGTTTTATCTTGACTACTACTTTAACTAAGAACTTCGAACTTGTTATGAGGTGAGTGTTATTACTACTCAAATAATTGTACATGATTCGAACTATTTAACTACTTCTGACTGGCGTAACGAACATTTCTTGGGTTGCTTATGTAATACAATGGCAGGGATGGAAATGCAGTAAGTAACGAACAAAAGACTAATTATATGGGCTGGGGGGGGGGGGTGACATAGGGGGTATTGAATGTAAAGTATAAACTGAGACTGACATAGAAGAAACACATTTGTTACTCGTCCTACATGCAGCGATGGCGATGTAGAAACATCTCAAGATGCATGCATCTATAATTGGATGCGAGGCGTCTACGTGAAGTATGTGTGTGTGGGGTAGATTGATCGGCATTGGACCTGATCTCTGATGTCATCGCAGGTACATTCGGCACATGATGGTCCCACGTGTCGGGATAGAGGCGCCACTACAATGTATATGTACGTTGACATTGACAATTACATTGATGTTTTTGTGATGGATATGGTGTCACAGGCTCAGTCCTGCATACGTTCGGTTTCGGTGACGGGTGAGGGATAGGAGTTGATATAGAATATAATGAGAACATCTGTAGATAATATCCCGGTGTTAGAACACCGGGAATCATCAGCGGCATTGTTAATAGGTGATTTATTTATATCTTTTATTTTCATTCATAACATTTCGGACCAGTGACCCAAGGGCCAGTTCATGAAGTAGAGCGTAGGCTTAGGGGGATTACTTTGTCAATATCAGAACCGAGTAGCATACATGTAGAGAATGAACCTATATACTAGTGTAAGGGTACGTGGATCGGGGAGGGGGTGACTGAGGGGTCACATGATACGGGCAGGGTAAAATGTACTAACAATAAACGAGTAAGTATAACATATTATAACCAGGGTGTGACCAAGTGTGACCAAAGCATACCAAGGCTGGAGGCCCAGGGTATGTGGTCCGAAGTCCCAAGGTATGCCAAGATCTGAGGTGGACAGGGATCTAACAGTACCTCCCTCTTATGGCCGAACCCATGAGGCCATATAGAGTCAGGGATCTTGCTTTGTGATGATCTGGGCATACTTGTATGTAGGTTGGCTGAATGCCTATTACATAATAAATTGGTTGGAAAAAGATTTAAAAGGAGGGTAGGATTGGCTGTTGAGCAGAATTTTATTACCATGTCAGCACCATTGAAAAACTATGAGGAGATTCCAGACGAGATCTTGGCCAAAGAGCTTGTGCTGGAGGCCGAGTTCGCAGCACGGTAAGCAGAATTCGCTAGGATTCAGGCCAAGAAAGTGTGGCAGGAATGTGAAGAGCGGGAGTGAGTAGCGACAGCAGCCAGAGCTAGGGAAGAGGAGGAGGCTAAGGCTGTGGCCAAGGATAGGGTGAGACAGGCGGCTAGGGAGAAAGCTGAGCAGGAGGTGGCCTGGAGGCAACATGCCCTGAAGATGGCCGAGAGATGCCAGGCTGAGGAGTTTCTGAGGACGACCAAGGCTGTGGTGCTGCGGGGGCTGTCGACTCCGACCACTCCTGTGGCTGGGCCTTCAAAGGAGGCCCGATGGAATCTGGGGGCAGTGCCAAAAGGGCCAAAGAAAACTTTGCAGGTGAGTACGGCCTACTAGCTTAGCAAGTCTACTTCTGACATGTGAATAGGAGGTGGTGAAGTGCAACACTTGTCAAAAGCATCGTGAGAACTGCATCTGAGGCAGGGGCAAGGCCTGCCAACAATGCAACATGAGGAAGGTTTGGTGCTCATTTGCGGTCTTACCGAAACGTAGCTGGAGTGTTCTCGAGTCCAAGGAGGACAAGTCAGAGGCTGAGTCAGAGCCAAAACAAAGACGGATGCCTGGTGTTCGGCCGATAAAAGGGTTGGTCTTGGTGGAGCCGAAAAGGCTGTTGTCTGACATTCAGGAGGACATCCTGTCGGTCCTCCTTTGGCAGCACAAATGGCAGTTTGGGCAAGTGAAGCCAGAGGCTGAGAAACTGACACTGATGAAATTGGCGGTCAAGTCACAGTTCTATACAGTAAAGATGCACTAATAGGAATAACACCTATTAGCCTGCATGCAACGGTCCTTCTACCTGGACGGTGTATAATGCAGTCGTTCGTGGGCAAAGAGACAACAGCTGTGGGTTCACTGGTACTGAGAATGAGTCATACAACCTGTTCTTCTGGGATATAACACAGGTGACTTCTTGTGATGATAACCTGGTTTCGTGTGACATATGACGTAGAAATTGTGACGTGTGACTTGTGACGTATGCGGGGCTATGTCCTGTGACAAAGCTTCGACTTGGTGCCCTAAACTTGGGACTTGACTTAGACTTGAGTGTAAGACTTAAGAGAAACTTGACTTGAGAACTAAACTTGACTTGTTATTGTACTGCAAGACCGAGCCCTTTATATACACATTCCCAAGCTACAATGATGTCATGCACTGCAATGGGTTGAGTCATATGATAAGCAAGTAGGTCTGAGTCAGAATGAGTAATGGCGAGAACACAAAACACAAAAGGGGAAACAAGGGAGAAATTACAATAGCAAAAGTAAGCAAGAATGTGTCAGATAGGGGTAAAGTATGGTGGATGAGTAATAAAAGACCAAAAATTAGAACAAGTATGAGTCATGACAAGAAAAGACTAACTAAAATAGAAATGAGGTGAGTCATTCTGAAACAAAGTGAGTCATAACAAGAACACTATAAATATCTACCAATCATAGTTGTACAAATGGTCCACTTTCTCTGAGATGCGTCATAGCATTAGTTGGCACAATTGAGTCATAAGAGCGATGGTGATTAATCAACAGCAGAAATAACTCCTGAGCTTCTCCTTGATCCACTCCCATGATAGAACGCAAGGGGGAGACAGTTGTATACGGTCTTGAGCAACTCTATGATGAAGATTAATGTGAGAGGGTTGGTTGGGTATGGAGCCCAGAATTCTGGCTTGTATTCTTCCCTTCCTTCACTGTGAATGACCTTGCCCATGTATCCAAGGAATGTGAACAGCTGCACATCATCTTGGAAAAACACAGAATCTCCAATGGTATATGATTTCAGAATATAGTAATATGACTTCTTTGTTGAGAGCCATGCTGCTTTAGGTGACTGGGGATAAAGCATATGATGAAGCTCGGCGTGTCTTTGGATATCTTCCGCATTGATAATGAGGGCGATGCTGGGGGTTCAAAGGTCTGAAGGGGAATAGAGTTCGAAGCTGCATTGTTGATGGCCAGCATGGGGATAACAATGAAATGATAATTGATGGGTAGGGCTGTGTCATCTGGCTGGGCTGAACTGAGATGATGGAATAAGCTGAGATGAAATAGACGCATGTGGAGCTTAGAGTTTTTAAAGACTCCTCAGAGTTTGAAGCTTTTAGATACGTGTCATTTGATTTTCCTTCGTTGGTTGAGTTAGTAATAGTCAGTCGAAGTTATTAGAAGAATAGTAGCTCATTGAGACTATGTTTATTTCATTAGCAGGGCAACAACCCTTCTTACACCAGAGGACTACTGACTATTTTTTTGGCTCTGGAGTGGTTTTCACCTCAGGTTTGTCTTCCATGGCTTTTGTAGCCCATCCTTTGGACTTGTTTGCAGAAGAGTTGGATTTGGGGCATTCATGTGCCATGTGACTGGAGTTGCCACAGAAGAGGCAAAGGTTGTTGTCCCTGCTGCACTGCCATTCCTGGTTAGTCAGTTTGCCATCTTTTCCTATTTTGTTAGAGAGGTTGTGAGTAGTCTTGTGAGCATTGGTGTTTGAACCAGAAGTGGTTGTGTTACCATGTGGAGTGGGAGTGTTGTTCTAATTTATGGAAATGGAACTGGAATTGTTGGAGTTGGAAGTCTTATCTGAGTGCTGCAGTTTCTTGTTGGAGGATTTCTCCATCTTGGAGGTGCTCTGACCAGTGTTTTCATGGGAGATCCCGGAGTGTCATTCCCAGTAGTTTGCATTGACAGACCGAGCTAGAGTGTAGAGTCCAGCAAGAGTGTCAGGTTTACCAATGTGAGTGATTTTGTCCTTGATGTGTGATGGAAGACCAAGGTGTCAAGATTGGAATCTAGGGCAAAGATAGAATGTCAGTGTAATTCTGACATAGGCCTACAGTCATAGCAAATAACCCAAGAGTAGTATGCAAAGAATTGCACACATCCTCAAGGAAAGGTCACCCCAGTTCGGGTGTTCCTTTCACTGATACGAACACTTCTGCAAAGTACTGTGAATAGCGGCCTCGGTGACACCCCTAAAGGGACATAGCAAATAAGATGAAAGGTTCGAGCTCACCATGAGGCACAACTACCAATGAGGGAGTAGGTCATTGCACTAAGGATTTTCCTACTAGTGAGGAGTCAAATAACGAGGTAGACATATGATAAGAAGTATTGTGGCATAATGGCGAAGATACTGTTTGGGGACCAGCGAATAGTGGTGCAAGTGGTATATGCGTGGGAGTGGCATCATGAGATATTTCAGTGATGGCGGAGGTCATGGGTAGCATGATTGGCTGGGATGATACAGGAAGAAATGGCAATCCTGACACAAGGTAGAACTGTCAGTGTAGCACAGCCTTTCCCCATTGGACCTTCAGAGTGAGTTGTTGGAAGCTAATGATGTACTTTGTGATTTGTGAGTTTCCCACTTGCAGAGCTTGTTGAGTTTGTTTTTGGCATTGGCTTCCACATTGAATGGACCAAAGTTGCTACATAGTTCCATGACAAAGTTGGGATAGTCATCCACCCAATCTGGAACTTGGAATGGGTCCATTAGCATGGGCTCAAAATAGTTGAGTGCTGTTCTGCAAAGGTGGAGAGGGCATAGTTGACTTTGACAGAATCCTGTTGGAAAGTGTTAGGGTGGTTGTGGAAGTTGAGTTGGAGTTGGACAAGGAAGGGTTG